>CM041783.1:100088519-100360215 GCA_023374045.1 Limonium bicolor | reverse complement strand
TGCCGTGCACTCACCATGTTTATCTCTGACAATTACTAATTCTTAAATCCTGGGTGTTGGATATGAGGTCTGTCTCTGCAGCCTTCCTTATTACTCAAGTGTATCTGGTATGTTCTAAGGTAATTTCAAGGTTTACAGTTTTCATTCTCTAACGAAAGTGTATTACATCTCTAATAAGTGAAAGCCCTTTTTGAGTGGTTTATTCCCACTCATGGCCTCACAACAAGGAGAGGTATCCCCACCCTAAAAGGCATGGTTTGTTCTCCGCCCCTGTCAATGTACTATCCCACTATTCTCATTGGTGCCCTTTCCTGGCAATATTTCCCATAATCTAAGTTATAGGTTGATAACCGTTCTTATCTACAAATTGTAGTTCATTCATAGCTTTAACAAGCTCTCTTACAACTTACTGCACCTCGGGCTCTGATGTGGTTAACATCCTTGGCTCATAGGCTCTTAGTGCTTAATATCTCAGTTCATTACTTGTACTCTTACTCATCTATAGGTTATCCTTATAGGTTTTTTGTTTCTTTGAACACTATCCACCGTTAAGTTACATATTAAATGTAGTATCGGGTTTCACGGTAAGTTGCTGCATCCTGCTTCCTGCTATGGAAGTTTATTCAGGTGATCTGAGGTTTCTTAGTGTCTTTGACATTACTGTCATTTTACTTGACTTATGTCTTTTAGCAAATAAAGCTGAGTTCGTATTAGGCGTTTGCCTTACGGTGTCCAAGTTGGATGTCATCCAGGCCCTCATGTGGTTCCATCTCAACACTTCGTTCAACTTCCATTGACTACGCCACCCGTCAATGATAAATTATACTTGGGTGTTAATGAGTTAGACAAACAGTATTAACTGTCATTCATCAGTTTGCTCGGCTCGACTATGCCCGCTCTATGGGAGTAGTCCTCTGAGCTTTCCTTTTCCAGGGTTGTACGTCTTTAATCCTTAGTAGGTTATAGCTTACATTCATTTCCTTAATCCCTGTTTCCTGGGTTTTCCAACATCTTCATTGAAGAATGCTTATTACTGGTATTCTTAGTGATCAATCTGGGAGTCTTATCCCATTCTTGTTGAAAGTCGTTGTGTCAACAGTGAGAAGGGAAGAAATGGTGTCAAGCCAAAACGGGATACATAGAGCATCCGGCCACTTCAGCCGGATGGAAGTGGAAACGCATAGGGCATCCGGCCGTCTCCAGCCGGATGGGGATAGGACTTAGGCAAAGCAAAGTATTGTACGACTGACCGTCTGTGGTCAGTCAAAGATACTAGAAGAGGGTAGAACCGTACTTATACATGTAAAATACAGGCTGGCACCATAAAAACCAGGCCCAAAATACTATAAATAGGGGTGTACCCCCATGAAATAAGATACGCAACATTTGGCAGTCAAACTTACATTCAATTCCAATAAAATCTCTCTTTCTCTCTCTCTACTCTTGTGAGACTCTGTAATTGAGACCAGGTAATACAGGACAGGAGATCGAGGGATACTAGGATTGATATACTGTTTCGTTTCAAACAGTCTCCACTGTATTATGTAACACCTCCCGGTATGTTATTGCTTACATAACGTCTTGCTCGGATCACTGAGTGATCTCTTAGGTTTCCTCTTGGAGTTCGGGATTGGTGTTCTTACCGTACTGTCGGTTGTTGTTGTAGTAGGTTATACCGTTGTTAATATTGATATCGTTTAGTATTTCGTCCAAGCTCAGCTCCCTGCTGACTGGTGTATCCACTCATCTCATCATGGTCAGGCCGTCAGGCCCTTCTAAGGTCTCATTCTCCTGTTCTTATAGATTCACACTCCGGTATTGCTACAATTGTAGTGTTCTCCTATCTCGCCATGGTGGCTTCCATATAACTTAATCGTGGTAGCACTTGCTACGGCAAGTGCGCCATGCAAGATGGCTACTGGTACCGTGTACGTCGGTAGTGGTACTTCCTCCTAATCTCCATGTAATTGGTAGTCCTCGGGACTCCTTCGGTGTTCTCTTATTTTGGATAACTAGCCATCCGGCCGTTCCCTAGTTATTTCGACAACACTGTCATTTATCAGGGCGTCCCTCTTTCCGAGGGAACCCCTTATTATTTTCTTACGTCTTAATCCTCGCTCCCGTTTCCACACATTTTGCCGTGGTTACTAAGTAATGATCCTCCTTTAGGCACTACATCGTAGTCCTATTCTGGTATACAGTCGTATGAGTTTTTTTTACTGTCGTCTGTTATATCTCAGCCAGGTTTGTAACCTTCCTCATTGTATGGGGATTGGAGTTCCCATTCTTAACTAGACTTTCCAGTAATCTTATCCCTTAAGCTTTGTATTATCCCATTGCTATGCTCATTCGGACCACTGTCCAGTACTCATGTCTCTTATCATTTCCTTATCCATTGCACTCGTAGTGCTTTCCTTATCATTGGTATTGCGGGTTACTTCGACTGCGTAGCATGTCGACCCATGTTGCCGGTAATTACCGTCCTTTTATTGGTAAAATTCTATCGGTAGCGCCTGCTTCACTGTTACGCTCCATTAAAATCTTCAAGTCCTCATAAACTGTCGCTCAACAAGATGTTTCTTGTATTGCTTACTGTTAACTAACTACCAGATCGGGTTTCCCCGAGTAAGAGAAGGCTTTCTTCTCTCTGGCATTTGTTCCCCATGATTCAGGCAAGGGATGTGGAGGGCGGGTTTAGGTACTATGGATATCCTGTATGCACCAGGGAGTCCTAACTAACGCACCTCTCACTCTATCACTCAACCCTTAACCCATAACCTAAACTCAACCTCAGTATTCTCCTAAGTTTGGTATTTCTTGTCTTCGGAGCGTAACTACGCTCTGATACCACTTTTTGTAACACCCCATCTCAATCCAAATGTGGTTTCGCAACTTAACAACATATATATAAATGTCACAGCGGAATTCAATACACTCCAAGACCTTGCCACGGTCTGACTGACAGAATATACCGAACATTAGTACATACAAATCTTAACCAAATACATATCCTTCTTACAATCCCCTCACATCCTATACATCTTACTAACTCAAAATACCATACGACTGTACATGCACAACTCGTAGGCCACACTTAACCCGTAACACGTCTACCCCATCTTACTCTCGTGACGGCCGCCTCTTGACGTCCACCTGTGTAGTAAAAACAGCCCCCAAAGGGGGTCAGCAAGAATGCTGGTACGATCCTCTCATGGCCCCTAAGCTAACGTGGCTACGACAGCTAATTGTCGATAGCATGGAGGTTGATTAGATGCACAACATAATAGAAAGTGCAATAAACAACAAACCAATTATGAACAATAAAAGTTCAAACACAATGAATGACTTAAATGTGTTCCCTTAATTAGTGAGTCAATTATTTAACTCCTTAAGTTATGTTTCCTCTTATTCTCAATCTTAAACCTTATCTTAGTCTTAGAAAACAACCATCCTTTAAATGGGAATGGATGTACCTTATCGCAGTCTTATAATACAAACCATCCTTTAAATAGGAATGGTTGCAACTTATCTCAAACCTTATCTCATATATGCCAACCGTTCTCTCATTAGATCTGGTTAACCCTTAGTTTGTTGTTTATTTTCGTAGGGCTTGGTTAACCCTAGCCAGCAGCAGGACACTTACCGGCAATAAACAACATTCTTAAATTGTTGGGGATGTAGGATAGATCCCCCCACGCCATCTTAATGCCTCCTACCATGGACTGGATGTCCAATGTAGCTGAGCCGGCAACCGACCCTAGGCAACAAGTCCGAAGACAAGTCCTTAAGCGGAAGTCAGATCAGCTTTAGATACCGACCCCCTTTCCTTAGCATGCATGACCGGAGTCAGTCCCGGGTTCCTCACTCCCCCCACTCCCCAAGTACCAGTTAGTAGAAGTCTCAAGACAATGTTTGTTGGTTTAACCTCTTTCGGTTTTTAACAAACTAATATTAGGGAGTGTTCCTTAGTCTCACACGATTCCTTACCAAACGTTAGTTAGTAGGTTCTCACGGTAAGTTGTGTTAGTTTTCCATCACACAACATCACTAATAAATTATGTTCGGTTGCATGCTTTATCTTGTTTAGTGATCACACAAAAACAAATAGCACACAAGCCGAGGGACACCTCGTTAGCAAGCAGGTCACAAGAAGAACTGTACCGTTCACCGTTGGTCGTTTGGTTGCTTACTCTCCTCCGGAGTCCAAACTCTCAAGTCCTAAAACATTGATTCAGTTTTAGGTTGTTAATCACTTAACTTTATTCAACTTAATTAACTTACTTAACCCATAATGTTTCCGCACCTAACACCTCTTAAGTTTTACA
This sequence comes from Limonium bicolor, assembly GCA_023374045.1. Taxonomy (NCBI): domain Eukaryota; kingdom Viridiplantae; phylum Streptophyta; class Magnoliopsida; order Caryophyllales; family Plumbaginaceae; genus Limonium; species Limonium bicolor. Next base: position 100,355,890 of record CM041783.1, on the reverse strand, counting down.
ACTTAATCTTACAACTTAACTTTAAACTTTTAAGTTTATAGTTAACTTAATCCCTTAGGTCTTTATACCTCTAATCATCAATGCCCTCTTAATGGGGTACCATTAATACCACTAAACTTTCTTAGGGTTTCTTTCCTTTTTTTGTTAAATCAAAAAGGGTCCACTGACCCTACCGACCGACCTTACCCAAGGTCGGTCCATTCCAGAACTTATTACTGTTTGAAAATTTTACCCCGACCGACCTTGCAAGTTCGGTCCCCAAGGTCGGTCCATTCCCGAGAGTTTTTCCCCGTTGAAAATTTGAGCCCGACCAACCTTGTCAAGGTCGGTCCCAAGTTCGGTCGGTTCCAGAGACCAATCCCCGTACAAAATTTTAGACATGACCCACCTTGTAAGTCCGGTCCCAAGGTCGGTCCATTCCAGAGACTTAATCCGTACCTAAAATTCAACCCCGACCGACCTTGCAAGTCCGGTCCCCAAGGTCGGTCCATTCCAGAACCTTTTCCGGTAGTGTAAACTGGGCTCGACCGACCTTGCAGGTCCGGTCCCCAAGGTCGGTCTGCTCCAGACCTTTGTTCTTAAATTCCCATTTGACTCCAAACTTCTCCACAAGTTCCCCCATGTGTCCTAATACCATTTAGGCACTTAAACTCACCTTAGAACTTCCACCAAACTCTCCAAAACAATTTCCAAAGATCTTAAACATTCACTCAATCCCTTAAAACTCCTAACACTTAGCACTTATTTCCTTACATTTCGAAATTGTAACCTTACCAAAACTTCAACCAACCCAAGTGTTCCCTCCTTAACAGTTTGAGCACTTCATAAACATCATTCCCCATCCTCATTTCGTTTACCAAAACTTCCTCAAGTCATTTTGCATATCCATGCACAAATTCCTCTCTTTTCCATTTGTTACTCATCATTTCTAAACCCCTTGAACATACCTAAACATTTCTTCCCCATCTTCTTAGCACCTTAACCTTTTTCTTCTTTACCTTGACCTTTTACAACATTCTCTTACACTTTTCTCTTCCATCTCCCTAGTCCACTCATTACCATCCAAACTAGAACCTTATTGTTTCACCACTAGCATCCTCTTCACTTACTTCCTAAAATCAAATTCTCATTGTTATATTCCCTAGTTCATAACTAAATCACCTTAAAGCATTATACATCTTTTCCTTCAAATTCATGCACAAGTCTCACCATCCCTTACCATGACTTTGGTGTGTTCAATACACCCATCTAAACTCTAATTTCCACATAGACAATTCTAGGTCATTCTAAACCTCAAGAACTCCTTAGTTAACTCATTTCCACTCAAATTCCTCAGAATGATCCCTAGTGAATCCTAGGGCATATTAACTCACCACAACCATCACTTAAACACTTGTTTTCTACTCAAATTTCGCCATAGCTTCTCTAGTATATTATCATGCCCAAATGCATTGTTTTCCTCATTCAACCATGTCACACATATCAAGTTCTTTATCATCTTACTTTCTCACCCAATTCAACTCATTCATAACAAACTCAATATAATGCAATAATCTTAAATTGCATAGCACTAAGGCTCTTAAATGACATGGCTCTTAGGCCCTTAAATGACTTAAACTTAAAAACTAAATTTCCCACATATAAAAGCTTTCAACCTGCAAATACACCCATCAATCTCATAGTAGTTATAATGCTCTTAAAATCCATCTTAAACTTATATTACTAACTCATTCTCATTGGCTCCTTAGTCACAAGTTCACAAGCTTGTTTAAATTCTTTTTCCTAGGTTATATAACCTATTACCTAATGTAAGCTCTTGGCTACATTAGTACTCACCTAAAACTCATTCCTTAAAACTTAAACCAGCATTAGGTAAGCAATTTACCTTGTTTTCCTCAAGTTTCTCTTAACTTTCTCCTTAGGCTTCTTCCCTTGGGAATCTCGGCCACCATTCTAACTCCCCTTGCCAATGTTCTTATCAATATACAATGACTCTCATGAGTGCTAATCAACACACTAACCTTAAGGAGTAAACCCTAGATTATAAATGTGTTTTAAGGTCTTAAAATGAATGTTTTACCTTGAAGTCTTAAGATAGGCTTGGATATGAATCAAGAAGGACCTCCTCTAGCCCTTGGAGGATAGAATCAAGCTAGAACAATAGATAAAAATGAAGCCCCATGAGTAGTAATTTTCGGCCATGTAGAAGAAGTGGTGGAAACATGGTTTTTCTTTCATTTTCATTACCTTGGGTGAATGGAGAACCAAATGGGCTCTTCAAACTTGATTTTCCTCCATCATCGGAGTTTTTCCATGGCTCCAAAATGAAGCTTTCCCAATTTTGAAAAGATAGAAAGCTAGAGCTTGAGCTAACTAAGAATATTATGTGTTTAGTTTTTGATTTGGAGCAAAAATGAGTAAGCTATGGACTAAGCAAGGTGAGGCAAACAATGGAGGCTGCTTGGAACGGTTTTAGAACAGAGAAGAAGAAGAGAAATCGGTGGAAGAAGAAAAGAAATGAAGAAGAGAGGAGAGAGGTAGGTTAAAAGGTGAGATATTTTGTTTTAAAGCAAATAGTACTATTCCCCCTTTTTCTCTTCTTTTCCTTTAGTTGCTTAGTCATGTGGTGACTCCCCACATTAAAACTGGCCACCCCCCTTATAATCAAGATATTTATAGTCTTGGTTGACCAACTAATTGACTTATGTTGACTAAAACTAAACTAAACTAGTCACTATTTGGCACTATTCACAAATTAGTGCACATATTTGTGAAATTTTTTGTTTCCCATTAATTTAGACTTCCTAATGTGATAATAATTAGCACACAAGTTGATTAAGATGTAATCATAGGCATTTAGCCACTCAAAACCCATTTCTAAGACAATTTCTTAAAAAGGTGCTTTAAGAAGTCTTAAAGCACATTTCGTGTTTAAGCTGTTTTTGAGCTTGGTTTTCATTCTAATTGATTTAACATGTTCATTAGCATGTTAATAAAGTCTTATAATGGTATTTTGGTGCTAATCAAAGTCACTCCAAGCTTAGAGCACATTTTTGCCTTAATTACCCTAAAGGCATTTTCTTATGTTTTTCATGGTTTAAAATTGTCTACCAATCTTTCTAAGGCATATTTTAGCCTTACTACATCATAAATTGATGTCTAATTAGCATACATAGGTTTGGGGTATTTCAAAGGGTTTCAACTGGCATCCCCTCGGGTCCTACCATTCCCAATAACTGAGTTGGACTTAACCCAAACAAGTGAGCATGAGAATCGATCTGTGACGGCGCCAAGTTAGGCACTACTGGGCTTGCTAAGGTGTTTGCTCCTAGAAGTGCGTTGAATTCTTCGGGTATCAGGGTTAACTCATTCTCTCCAAACTTGAAAAGGTGCTTTACTGGGTCCCAATGGCTAATAGCTGCCCTAAGGAAACTTTCGTGCAGCTGTGACTGGACTAAGCATGCAAGAGGATCAAGGATAGATAACTTGTTAACTTTTCTCGTCCAATTGAACACATCTTTCATGGATCTATCACAGAGCTTAGGGGAATTGAAGTAATGCCATGATCTGTTTTAAAAAGACACATACAAGGAATTAATACAACCTGAACTAATGGGTCTCCTGAGCCACGAATGATAGAAGACTTGAATTGAGTTGGGCCGCTTGTAAGGAAAATTCCTATCAGTTCTAAAGCTAGCGATGGGCCAATCACATGTGCAGGCAAGGTTTCACACTAGTTCAAATATGTCCTCACTTAGACGACTTTAATCAATGGGTATGGATCGATCCGGAGAGGTACCTTGGGGAGTGGGCCCAGGTTACCGCAAAAGAATAGGGCTTTCACGTTATCCACTTTGGGCTTCCCCACATTTTTCACATCACCTAAAGGTGTGCATCTACGGTCGGGTCTTTGAATGACCAAACAAGGCAAGGTAAGGGCACCGCCAGAAATTGCATGGGGTTAAAGCACAGGTATTAAGGGGATGTGGTTAGACGACATCCTCCTCTTTTCCCACACTTATTCACATCACCTTAAAAGGTGTGAGTCCCTGACAGGGGACCCTAAAGTGGGTCCTGGGGTGAAATCGGCTTGCGTGGACCCTCGCTCTCACATGATGCAGAGGTGCAGAAATTTAAATTGCGCATGAAGGTAAACAAACAATGTAATAAAGCCCTAGATAACAGTTTCGAGTTAAGCCCTCTTTCTTAAAATTAAAAAATTTTAAATTAAGAATTTGTCCCCACTAGAGTCACCATTCTGTGAGCCTCGATTTTTGAACCACTATCCTATGTTTTCAAGTTTATTAGGATCTGGTCGGCTTCTAGATCCACTTATAACCTAAGCTTTAACAACTATGTCATAAAACATTAATTACTAAGTCATAAGTTAGTGTAACTCTCCAACTGGAAACTTAACAATAAACAACGATCACAGCGGAAACTGATAACATAATATTAACCCAAACAGGACGGTGTTACACGCCGTTAGCCACCCACGTGGCTAACAAGGCTAAATACGCACAATTGTATCAGTCTGATGGACTCAGACTCCCGAGCATTAGGTACTAACATCCACATAATTACAACCAACTATACCGAGGGTAAATATATACAAACCATCACAATAATTCTGATGCTATCAAATATACCACCACGGGAGCACAGGCGCATCCCGGGTCCAACATCCAAGAGCTAACAAAAGTATTTCATTACACTAAGGAACTAAAGCCACTCCGCTTCTTCGATCCTCTTCCTGCAAAAAAAATATGGTGCCCCAAAGGGGCTCAGCAACTCTTGGCTAGTATGAATAACGTGTAACCCGTCGGATACCGGATACACGCAACTAATTGTCATGATAACATGGCATTCATTTTAACAAATAACATACAGAAGCATGGCAATACTCATTGCATAATGACAACAAACACACAACATAATGGAACGATTCACTTGTGGAATCGAACCAACATCAGTTAGTCAACTTGGTAAGCCTAGAGAATGTACAATCTCATGTTAAGCTTGTTACATAACTTGTTACTGTTCTGTTTGTCGAACGTTAACTTAATCCCCAAAGATGCGATGGATATGGTGATCCAACACACCGTACACATAATCCCCCTAGCCCGAACAAAAGTCAGGTAGGAAAGCCATTCATTAGGCTTGTGGGTGATTGTAATCCAAGAAGAAAAGACAACCATAACATAAAGAGGGTCAAATCTGATTCAGCTATCGACTCCCGTACATACACGCGCGACCGGAACATCCGGATTCCTCACCCCCCTGTTATTCACTTGTTAGTAGTTCCATTGTGGAACTTAACACATCAATTCACACCATTGGTGTTCAAGGCCAGTTAGGTACACAAGGGAGATGGGATACATTTTAACAACACAAACCACAACTAACTCATATATAGTCGTAGTTAGAACGTTCCTTAAGTTGAAACGTTAAAACCGAGTACCGCTCTCTTACGTATCCTAGTTTGGTTAACTAACGGGTTAGCACGTATTCAAGGTTAACGGTACCGGTACACACGCCACAATAATAACAATGAATGTAATCTCATTTCATGATTTAAGTCTTACAAAGTCATAAACATTTAGAAAACAAACAAACACACAAGCCGGTGTAAACCGGTAGCAAACAGACTGCAAGAAAACCATACCTTGGTCCCTGCTGCATTCGAGTTCCACCGAAAGCCGCTCTTATACATAATTAATAACGTCAGTTAATTACATTATTTAACTTCCGGTTTACTAAGTGTTTTACATGATTACATGACATGGTTTCACACTTAACCTTACACTTGTTTATCCTCATTATACTCACTAAGGTTTACTACTTAGCCACATTTTTTTCCTTTTTTTGTCATGGCCGACCGACCTTGCAGGGTAGGTCCCAAGGTCGGTCGGAGCCAGAACACTTTCCTGTCTGAAAATTTCACCCCGACCTACCTTGCCAAGGTCGGTCCAAGTTAGAAACATTCCTGTTTGCAAAATTTAAGCCTGACCGACCTTGCCAAGGTCGGTCTAAGTCAGAGAGTTTCCTGGATGGGTAATTTAGGCCCGACCGACCTTGCCAAGGTCAGTCCTAAGGTAGGTCGAAGTCAGAACCTTATTTCTAGGTGTTTATTTCACTCCAAACCTTACCCTAAGTGTCCTAATATGTTCTACCATCATCTCGACACTTTAACCACTCTTAAACCACCATTAAACTCCTTAATCCACCCAAAATCAATCTCCTATCTACCTTAATCTTTTACTCAATTTCATACTAAATCCTTAGCACTTGAAACTTAATTCTTAGGATTTCTAAGTGGCAAATCATGCCTACAATGTCAACTAACCAAAGTGTTTCTTCACAACCATTTTAACCACTCTCAAGCATCATTTTGCATTATCATCATCTCCTTTACACACACTCCTTAAGGTCTTTTCCACAAGTTCTCATTCAATCTTTCACAAGGCTTTATACTTCCTTTGTTCACCAAACTTTGCACAGTCTCCCAATACTCATCCCATGTCTTTGGTGTATCAAAAACACCCATTTAAAAAAACCTAAATCCTCCAAGACAATCCTAAGTCATTTTAACACTCAACAAACCTTAATTTCCTTTCTTGTTTCACCAATATAACCCTTAATGATTTCTAGTACTCCCTAGGTCATAAAGTCACCTTAAAACACTTAAAACTCTTTTTTATCCATTAAACTTTGACATGGCTTCTCTAGCACCTTCTTACACACAAACACAATATAGTTCATCCTTCCAATCAAAGACATTCAAATCCTCTATGAATGTTCTTTAGACACAAACTACACCAAAACTACACTTCATTACAATATAATGCATAAACTTAAATTTCTTGGCACTTAGGCCCTTAAATGACATGGCTCTTAGGCCCTTAAATTGCAATAATCTTAAACACTAAATTTCCACATATAAATGCCTCCAATCTGCAAATACACACAACATCACATATGCCCTTAATAACCACCTTGTGGATGTTTCACTAACTCATTTCCCTTTGGCTCTTTAGGTTGTTTATTAAGCAATTACATCACAATTTCCCAAGGCACTAAACTCATTAGGATAGGTCATTTTACCTCTTCCTCTTCAAGATTTTCTCACTTGTTTTCTCTTGTTCTTTCTTGTTTGAAAATCGACAAGGAGCTTTGTTCACTTGGAAACCTTCTAACCAATACATACGTAAAGGTAATGAGCATTAAACATTATACTTAAACTCATGAACAACACTAGATTTACATAAGTGTTTTAAAACACTAAAATTGATATTTACCTTGGAATTGAAATAGAGCTTGATTAAGAACTAAGATTGAAATCCACCTAGTTCCTTTAATATTGAACCAAGCTACTAAAAGAGCAAGACAAGGCATCATCAAAAGATGATTTTCGGCCACACATAAAAATGAGAGGAAATGAAATTTTTCTTTGGTTTTCCTTACCTTGAAGCAAAGGAGAATGACAAGGTGTAAAAAGATGAGTTTTTCCTCCTTCAATGGAGATTCTACATGGCACCAAATTTAAGTTCTTGAAGATTTTAAAAGATAGGAATGTAGAGCTTACTCTAACTAAGACAAAGGTAGTCTTGGAATTAAATTTGGAGCATGGAGCTAGAAGTTACAAGCAAAGGAAGATCAAGAATGGAGAGGTGCTGTAGCAAAACAATTTTGGAGCTTGGGATGATGAAGAATACAAGCAAAGGAAGATCAAGAATGAAGAAGAGAGGTGAGAGGTTTTACTTTTGTAAGATATTTAAGCTTAAAAGCAAATAGTCTTTTCTTTATTTCCTTCTTCTTCTTTCTTATTGGCTAGCAAGTGGGATGACTCCCCACCTTAAAAACCGGCCCTCTTTCATTACATGAGATACTTGTGGTCTTTGTTAACCATTTAATTAAGCTAAGTTGACTTATGTCTAAACTAGCACTATTTGAGCACTATTCATAAATTAGTGCACATATTTGTGAAATTTTTTGGTTTCCCATTGATTTAGACTTCATAATGTGATACTAAGTAGTACACATATTGATTAAGGTGTAATGATGGGCATTTAGCCAATCAAAACCCATTTCCAAGACAATATTTCAAAAATGTGCTTTAAGATTCCTTAAAGCACAAATTGTGTTTTAACTTGTTTTTTAGCTTGGTTTTCTTTAGTAATTGGTTTAACATGTCCACTAGTATGTTAATAAATTCTTGGTAAGCTCTTTGAGTCTTAGCCAAGGTTATCCCAAGCTTAGAGCATGTTTTTGCTCAAATTGTCTTTATGGTACTTTATTGTGTTTTCCATGGTTTAAAATGTTAATATACCATAGTTTAATATTTAAACAACATATCAAGGTTTGGGGTTTTTCAATTAGCTCATTGGAACCTTATTAGAGTCTCCATCTAATTTTAACCTAGAATAAATTAGGAAAGGAGAGTTCGGGCTCGGGGGCTTGATATTCGACTTATTTAGGGTTCAATTACTTTCATTACCCCTCGAAGTCGTTTTTCCTCTACTTAGCTAATTACGGCTTATTACGAGTCGTTTTAATCTAAGTGCGTCAACTTCTGATTTTTTTATATTTTATAACTTTTTGATAGAAATTTAAATTGAAAAGTGTGATTACCTAATCTAGGGTTTCGGAGGCAGAATAAGGTCGAATTTTGTTTCTGTCTGTGGCCACGGACATACTGTCCAAACCCACGGACGCTAATTAACCTATTTTTACTGAAAAGTCAAATTAAAGGAACACGGAATTTTGAAAAAGTCCAGGGCCACGGGCAGAATGTCCGTGGGCCAGAACATAGCGTCTAAGGCTGTGGACCACCCACGGACGGTGGGTTTTGGTGGGTTCTGACGGTGTTTTTGGCTCAAATTTGATAAACGTGTAGCTTGAAAGATTTTCGAGACGTTAGTAATTGAAGATTTGCAATTTGAAGTCGAATTATTGACGAAACTTAATGAACACGTTAGTTGACAGAAACAGAGATAAACAATAATTCAGAAACCGTAAAGAGTCTGTTCGATCCGGGATTTCAATAGAGAGCAATTAAAGACAAAAGGAGTCGAATTATCCATTTACAAACATTGTTTAGCTTTCAAATTGTGGTGATCTTTCACGTCGGGATACGTCGGAAGCCTCGTTGATGGCAGATTCGAAAGGACTTCAAACCGAGCTTCTGATCCCTAGTTGTTCTTGATGTTATCCACGTTTTAATGGTGTTTTAGTGAGGTTTTGGTGATGGTTGATGCTTTGGGAGTTGGAAAAAGTGTTTAAAAGGCGATTTTGGTGAACATTTGACAGAATTTCGGGGTTCGGGAGCTGAAAAACGTGAGAGACTTAAGACGGCTGAGTATTCTGACTTCTTAGAGCTAGAGAGATTCTAATTTGATCGAGGGTTAAGGTTCCTTATATGGGCTTCCTTAAAGATAGAAAAATCTAGTAAAAACTAAGATTTACCGACGTTTTAGCTCAAGGGCTTCCAAAAATAATTTGACTATGAAATTTTTACCATGTGTAAAGGTTGATATTTCTGGTTTTTCCAAGGTGGAATGTAATTTTTTGGATATTGGAATATTTATAAATTCAATTTCTCATTAGATTGAATCAAAAATTAGTAGAAATTATTGGAAATATGAAAAATAAAATTCCAAAGCCATTATGCCCAAAATGTCATCCTCTATCATGGGTTAAAATTTTAAAGCATTTTGAGTTGATTTGGGCCACTTTCGGTGGAGAGAGAAAGCTTATACAAGGCTTAGAAGCCTTTGAAAATTACGAAAATTCCCCTGAAGCTGACCTAGTTGTCCCTGGCACTCTGGAATGTGCCAATCAAACTAGGAATCATTGCCGCTTCACCAAAGTGTCTCTCGCAACACTAAAGTCTTACAAACCCTATATCGGGGTTTTAAATTTTGGGTATCACACGTTACTATTAAGTCCTCCACCTTATCCTTTGGATAAACTATGGAGCGGTTAGTCAATTGCAATCGAATAGAAGTTGGAGAACATTGACCAACTTCTAGTTTATTAAAAACTGATAAAGGCATTAAATTGATAATGGCACCTAAATCGTATAAACCTTTACCGTAATTCACCTTTTCAATGGAACAAGGTATGATGGGGAGTCCAGGATCAGCAAGCTTAGAAGGAGCTTCTTTAGAAGGACTGCTAAAAACGTCTCTATTAACTCCACTGTTCTTCTTCCTGCAAATTACACTTATCAAATTTAGGATTCTTCAAAAATTTAGCATAATTTGGCATTCTAGTACAAATATATTCAAAATAATATTTGTTAGTTAACAGTTCCATGAAGCTTAATAGCTTCTCGAATTGCTTATCATAATCGCTCATTAAAACCGGAGCAGGATATGGAAATGATTTAATTAATGGAATTCGAGAATCAGAAAAAGAAAATAAAGTAGGTTGAGTTTCAGGAGACGACTCCTTGTATTTTTCTACTTTGCCGTCAGAGTCCTCAATATCTTCACACCGCATTTCTAATGCAGCTTTTGAAACTTCTAGGTATGGCCGCTTTTCACTTTCTAATGCCACTGTCTTATAGTGCTCCATTGGATTTTATTTGGTTTGACTTGGGAGTGACCCTAGTTCCCTTGCACTAGCTGCTGTGAAAGTTGACTCAACTGTCTCTCCACGTTCTGATTAATAGTTGTTTGATCAGCAAACTTGGCCTCCATGTCTATAATTCTGGCATTAATAGCTTGGCCCTGTTTCAGCAACTCTGCAAACATGCTCTCGATCTTGCTATTACTTCCCTGTGAATTTTCAGCTTGTTCATGTTGATTATTAAAATAGGGTTATTTGTTATTCTGATTATAAGTTTTATTACCCAAAGATTGATCATTACCTACCACTGCCACTGCTGATTATTCCTCAAACTGTTTTGATTATAAGCATTAGGAAAGTTGTTTATAGAATTTACATCCTCCGGATTACCGACGTATCCAAGTCCCTCGTGGATGTATGTTATATGGGATTCAGGTACTAGGAAGAAGTAGCTGCTGCCTTCACAGTTTGTTGTGTCTGACCAAGAGTGAGCTTCTCCACTACTTTTACTATGGCAGAGAATTGATCAGATAGATGATCGTGCAGGGGCAAATGGTATAATCCGACCTCTCTCTTGGCCTCGCCTCTCCCCTTGTTTTTGCACCACTGTCTGGTGCTCACGGTCGTCAAATCTAGAAGCTTAATATTGCTGCACCTGTCTTATTCATGAATTGCCTCCAGATGCAGAACTTAATAAAAGCTTATTCGAATCAATTAAACCACCAAAGAAAGATAACACTAAGTCCCTATCACTACCATGGTCGGGCATAAAAACTGAAGCTCTCTAAACCTATCCCATTAATCATAAAGTGACTCACCTAGTTCCTAACAAAAACTATTAATCTCACCGATCTTTTCTCTGGTCTTGGATGGTGGCTAGTACTTGTTCGGGAACTTACGTGCTAGCTCCGCCCAGGTAGTGATACTATGTGGCTCAAACTCCTTAGCCATCTAGAAGCTCCATCCTTCAGGGAGTAAGGGAACAACTGCAGTCAAATCCTCTGGTTCAGGTTCCCGGTCTTGTTGAAGGCATTACAAAAATCTAGAAACCGTGAGATGTGATATGGAGCGCCGTCAGAATCGACCCCCCTAAAGTGGCCTTCATGAAACAGGTTGGTAATGTAGCTAGTCTTGCACTGCCAGGCCTCCATCTCTACTGGTGTGATTTCAGGGAGAACAATAGCAGAAGGTTTCCCCTTAACCGATGGTTGTTGATGCTCATTCAATGGGCAATCAGCCATGTTGAATTGTAACTTCTTCTTCCATGGAAAAGTCTCTCAATTTAAAGCTCAAAATCAGCTAACGGTCCTCCTACAGAACGAGTTTCACGCATAAAACATATTAGCGTCCGTAAAAAGAAAAATTACTAAAACAAATAAAATTCAAATAAAAAATTCCTAAAAGCTCAAAGCAACTCAAAATAAAACCATAAAACAACCAACTCAGAATAATAAAAGTAAAATGCAAATGAACAATCAAATTAAGTTATGAATCAAAAACTAAACACGTATATCCTTGAAATACCCCAAACCTAAGTATGCTAAGTAAACATCAAATTATGATGCAGTAAGGCTATAATATGCCTTAGAAAGATTAGTAGACAATTTAAACCAAGGAAAACACAAGAAAGTGCCTTAAGGGCAATCAGGGCAAAAACGTGCTCTAAGCTTGGAGTGACTTTGATTAGCACCCAAATACCATTATAAGACTTTAGTAATATGCTAATGGACATTTTAAATCAATTAGCAAAGAAAACCAAGCTTGAAAACAAGATAAAACACAAAATGTGCTTTAAGAAGTCTTAAAGCACATTTTTGAGAAATTGTCTTAGAATTGAGTTTTGAGTGGCTAAATGTCCATCATTACTCTTAATCAACATGTGTACTAATTTTTATCACATTAGGAAGCCTAAATCAATGGGAATTCAAAAATTTCAGAAATATGTGCACTAATTAGTGAATAGTGCCAAATAGTGACTAGTTTAAGTTTTAATCAATATAAGCTAATTAGTTGGTCAACAAAGACCATGACTAGCCTTATTTAAGATAGGGGGCCGGTTTTCTAAGGGGGTATGAGTCACCATAAGTAGTCAAATAAGGAAGAAAAGAAGAGACAAGTAAAGGAGTACTATTTGCTTTATTAAAGCAAATATCTTATATTAGCCACCTTTCTTCTTCTCTCTCTTCATTTCTCTTCTTCCAATGATTTCACCATCTTCTTCCTCCCTTTCATTCACGTAGGAGCAGCACCCATGGCACCACCACCTTGCTTTGGCAACAACTTACTCATTTTAGCTCCAAATCAAAAACTAAACACATATTCTCTTAGTTAGGCCAAGACCTATCTTTCTATCTTTTCAAATCCTTCAAAGCTCCATTTTTGGTGCAAAGAGGAAACTCCATTGATGGAGGAAAATCAAGTTTGAAGAGCTCATTAGCTTCTCCATTCTCTTAAGGTAAAGAAAATGTAAGAAAAAACCATGTTTCCATCATTTCTTGTACATGGCCGAAAATTTCTACTCATGGGGCCTTGTTTTTATGCCTTGTTCTAGCTTGATTTATTCACCAAGGACTAGTGGGTCCTATTTCATTCAATGCCCAAGTCTACTTTGAGACTTCAAAGGTAATCATCCACTTTTATGCCTTAGAACACATGTCTAACCTAGGGTTTCATTCCTTGAGGTTAGTGTATTGTTAGTACTCATGTGAGTCATTGAATATTGATTAGAACATTGGCAAGGGGGATTTAAGTGGTGGCCGAGATTCATGTAAGAAGAAGGTCTAAGGAGGAAGTTAAGATAAGCTTGAGAAAACAAGGTAAAATGCTTACCTAATGGTGGTTTAAGTTTTAAGGGATGAGTTTAGGTGGATACCAATGTGGCTTAGAGCTTACATTGTGTATTGGGTTATATACCTAAGAAAAAGAACTTAAATAAGCTTGTGAACTTGTGGCTAAGGAGCCAATGGGAATGAGTTAGTAATATAAGTTTAAGATGGATTTTAAGAGCATTATAATTACTATGAGATTGATGGGTGTATTTGCAGGTTGAAAGCTCTTATATGTGGGAAATTTAGTTTTAAGTTTAAGTCATTTAAGGGCCTAAGAGCCATGTCATTTAAGAGCCTTGGTGCTATGCAATTTAAGATTATTGCAATATAATGAGCTGTTGTGAATGAGTTGGTTTTGTGATGAGAAAGAACTTGATGTGTGTGAGATGGTTGAATGAGGAAAACAATATGTGATGGGATCGGGGTGCTGACCGAGTAGGTCTGAGGTGTTAGTCTCAGACCAACCCTACTGGAGATAAGTAATCGCCAAGGAGATAATGCGGAAGCGTTTTGTGTAAATTGACAAGATAGGATTCTGCTTGTATTGAAATTCAATCTGAATTACAACCTAGCTTCCTATCTTGGGATTCGACAGAGGTACTCTGTCTCATCCCACACTCGCTCTACTCTCGGCTTAGATCAATGCGTAACAAGGAGTAAAGGGGAGTGTTCTATGTGTGCTCTCTAGGTAATAAATACCTAAGCTGATTGACTAGATCTCACAAATATCTCTCTAAAATGATTTCTCTCAATATGACTCTCTCTCTCTCTCTCTAAATGTGGAAGTGAAAGCTCCAACGATTACAAATGACTCTAGGTGCTTAAATACTGATAATACCCGAAGTAACTGCTCCTATTTAGTAGCCATAACGTTCAGGATGGTGCTCCACGTCCTCTTGGTCAAGCATACTCCGAAATTGTCGCAACTACTCTGTAGAGGGACTTGTTCTGGCGCTCTATACTCTTGACCGCCTTGATTTTTGGGCATGATCATATGTGAACGTGTGTGACAGTTTTTTCCATGTTTTTCTCCACGTTCTAACAGTAGAAGGTCGCCTTTAAGCTTATAGAACTTTCCATGAGAATCTTGTATCGCAGAACGACTCCTTCCGCAGTCAGACTCATTCATCACCCATACTTGCTCTGATGCTATTTCAGTGATATTCCTTCTGTCACCAGACTTACTCTGTTGCCATAATCAGCAAAACCTTGGGTTCTAACAAATTCCCCTTTTTGCTGATGATGGCGAAGGGAACCGCATTTCAAGATGAACTAAAGTTCCCCTTAAGTTATGCATCAATGATAAGATGGGATGAATGTGAACCGCTTGTTATATCGAGTCTGGTTAACAACCAGACTCCGTCTGTCGTGACTCTTTGTCTGTGGGCAGGCTTGGATGACTTGTTCTCTGCAGTGGGAGTTACTGTTCTCTAAACTTATACTTTCTTTGACTTGGTCTTTTTTCGTTGCATCAATCTCGGACCGACTCTTGCTGGCATCTAGGCTTTGGCAATCTTCAACAAAACTCTAACATCTTCACACATTTTCCCCTTTTTGCTGATGATGCCAAAAACCACTCGAGTGAATCTCGTAGCAAGATTAACCTGCAAAAAAAGACACACAAACAAAGAAGCTTGGAAGAACCAACCTCGTTGATTGATTCCCCCTTAGTCCAATATTCCCCCTAAGTTTGAGCACATCATTTAAGACAAGACCAATAAGAGAAGAGCGTAATAGAATTAAACTAAGCTTAAACAGAAACAGTCTGCCTTACCATCAAGCAGGGCAAAGTCCATAAGTGCAATTTAAGTCTTCCTACCACAAAAAATATTAACTTGTCTTACTGAAAATGGGATTCACCGCTTTCCCCTTTTGACATCATCTGGCAAAACAGGGAGAGTCTGCCTGACATCCGGAAGCAATCACATGGCTAAATAGCCAACTGACAAAGTCTACTAAAGTTTGATAAAAACACCGCCAAGATAAACAAAGTTTGAGATAGGTTAAAAGTATGGTTAGGGGTTAGGTGTAGGCTAGGAAATGGGGTGAGAGACTTGGTCTGCATCTTGGTATTGACCCATTCATTTTGAATCTCAAGAGAGTGCTAGATGTGGCTAACCGTGGTAGTGAAGCGTATTAGTCAAAGTATTCATACCCATATGTGCAAGCTAGTGTTGCTGTAGAGCGCAACCAGAGTCACGCAAGTTCCACTCTTGGAAGTGGTGGCTGGAGCAAGAGCAGGTCTTCTTCAATGAATATAAGTTGAAGAGACGGTCGTAATTTGCTTGTTTTCCTTCTCATGGGATTTTGTCTTTCTTTCTTTTCTTTTCTTTCCTTTTTTGGAAATTCACTTCAACTACGTGGGTATTTTTGTCAGACCGATTTTGTTTGCAGATTGACTCTAGCAGTATTTCTGGTCAAATGAAGGGAAGGGGTTGTGATGGATTTAGGTAGTAAGAGGTAGTGGTTTAGCTTCAGTGGTAGTGGTAGTGGGTTTGGTAGGAGTGACAAGGGCTTCGGCTGAGATAGTAGTGGAGCTTGGGCAAGGTAGGTTGGGTAATCGACTAGGGCTGTAGGGTGAGTTGGGCATTAGTAATGATGGACCCAAAGTGGATGGGATTTTGTATGGTGAGACGGCCATGGGAGACTTAGAAATGGTTCGAGAGTTAGGATAACAATAGTACCTTGTTTGGAGGATTTTCGGCTTTGAGTGGGAGAGTGAGTAGGAGTGGTTTAAGGGTTAGGAGAATATGTGCTTTGGGGTCGTGGGATGGTTGATGTGGGTGCTTTGGTCGAATTGGTATGGAAAATCTTGCGGGTTTTCAAACAAAAATTTGCAGACAAAGTTAAGTTGAACTACTTAACCAAGGAGAGTATGGTGCCAGAAGACTATACCTGAGTACCCAGACTCTGTCTCCAAGAGGGAGAGGAGATACAACCACCCTCTGTCAGAGCGAGTCATGCCATGGTGAGTGCGAAAGAGCTCAAATGCAGCCATGGGTGATGCCTTGGTGATGATATCAGCAAGCTGGAGTCTGTGGAAACTTAGTTTAATGAGATTAAGTTCATCTCCACATAATCTTGTAAGAAATGAGAACTCGAGTATGTAAATTTAGTGCGAGCATGAAATTTAGAGAATTTGACGACCTTAGCTGGCTGGTTTATCATACATAATGGTAACATTTTGAACAAAAATACCGTAGTCTTCAAAGTACTTGAAGCTGGAGCGAGTCAGCTTGCTTTCTGCACAAGATTCGCAGAGATAGTCGGCTTGCTTCGGTACATGATTCACAGACCGGGTTGCTTGCTTTCTGCACATGATTCTCATATATATACAATGGATATTCATATCAACACGTGCCATACTGCCTTAAGATCACCCGTATTAGAGTCATAACCATTTTCCTTACAATCACTAGTGATAGAGTCATAAATCTTATAACATAAGATTGGAGAAACACAAATTTGATAGACACTTAGAGACTATGTCCAATAACAATTTAAGTAAATATATGAAATTTTTAAATAAAGAGGGGTACCAATGGAGCCAATTTTTATGATTTTATGTGCATGTGTCTCTAAAAGTAACCTTTCCCCTTGATGGTCAGAGTGAGTCGTAAACTCAACTTGGTTTCCTATCATATATCTTGACACAACCACTGTCCAGAAGAAACAAAAGAGTTCATTGTTCCGAGCCACTTGTCTGTAAAGCTATAGTTAGTTTTGGAACCAGGTATGAAATACCCCAAACCTTGATATGTGGTTTTAAATAGCAAACCATGTTATATAAAGGCTAAAATGCCTTAGAAACATCAGTGGACAATTTAAAATATAGTATAGTGCAATAAAGCATAAGACACAGTATGAGCAAAAAACATGCTTTAAGCTATGAGTGAACTTGGTTAGGACCCAAAGAGCCTACCAAGACTTAATAACATTTAATTATGATTTTATAAGGCTAATAAGTCCTTAGGAAATTGTTAGACAATGAAACCAAACAAAACACAAATAAATACCTTAAAGTCAATAAGAGCAAAAATGTGCTCTAAGCTTGGGATAAATTTGTATAAGACCTAATGGTCATACCCTACCTTTATAAATATGTTAATGAACATATTAAATCAATTACCAAAGAAAACCAAGCTTGAAAACAAGTTAAAACACAAAAGTGCTTTAAGGAGTCTTAAAGCACGTTTTTGAAAATTGTCTTGTAAATGAGTTTGAATGGCTAAATGTCCATCATTACTCTTAATTAACATGTGTACTATATAGTATCACATTTGGGTGGCTATATCAATGGGAAATCAAAAATTTCACTTCTATGTGCCTTAGTTTGTGAATAGTAACTTTTATAAGCTAGTTTGTAACATATAATGTTATAAGTAATTTAATGAGTCATCAAAGACTATTATACCCCTAGGTAAGATGGGGGCCGGTTTTTTTCATGTGTGACTCACCACATTGAACAAAATAAGTAAGTTAAGTAATGACAAAGCAAAAGTACTATTTGCTTATAGCTTAAATATCTCCAAAAGCAAGTGTTATCTTCATTCTCTCATTCCTTCCTTATTTCCCACGGTGGTCTTCTTCTTCCTCCTCTCTCCATCGGTTTCCAACAGCCACACTCATTCTTCATCTTTTTCACTTGTAACTTGTGATTCCCTTGGCCAAATCAAATTCAAGACATATTTGTCTTAGGAGGTCAAGCTCTACACTCTACCTTTTCAAATCTTCAAGAGCTCAATTTTGGTGCCATGGAGAATCACCATTGATGGAGCTTGAGCTGGTTTTACACATTATTACTCTCCTTTGCTTTAGGTAAGGAAACTCAAAGAAAATCATGTTTCCTCCATGTTTTCATGTTGTCCGAAAATTCACCTCACCATGGTGTATTTATCTGCTTGTTTTAGCTCCATTTGAATCTTCCAAGGGCTAGGAGGAGTCCTCTCTTGATACTTATTCAAGTTCTCTTCCAATTCCAAGGTAAAACAATTACCTTAATGTGTTAAAACAATATGTGTAACTAGGGTTTACAATGAGGTGAAGCATAATGCTTGAATACTCATTCTATTGTTTGTATAATGTTTAATAGTTGAAAAGGGAACCAAATGCCCACCGGTTTTACAAGGAAACAAGAAAGAAAGTGTGAGGAAAAGAGGTAAACAAGCTATCTCAATGTAGTTTAAATGCCTTAGGAAAAATGAGCTTGATTTGCTTAATAAAATACCTAAGGAGCCAATGGTGAATGAGCTAGTAAAATGCTCTCAAGGAGACTAGTAAAAGAACATATGTATTGGGTATGTATTTGCAGGTCAAAGGCATTATTTATGTGGGAAATTCAGTGTTTATGGTTTATGCAATTTAAGGGCCTAAGAGCCATGTTATTTAAGGGCCTAAGTGCCAAGCAATTTAAGTTATGCACTATATTGTGATGTAGTGCTTAATGTGTGAAGTTTGTGTATAAAAATGGTTTGATGGATTTTAGGTGTTTTGAATGGAATAAGGTAAAAACCTAAGTGTTTGGATGTGAGTATACAAGAGAAGCTATGGCCAAATTTGGGAAAATGTGTGAGAAGTTCTAAGTGTTTTAAGTGGTTTTGGTGAACTAGGAAGTGTTAAAGTGAATAAATGTTTACTTGAGAAGAAAACATGTGTTAAGGTGATTTAGAGTGATGCAAGGATTTAGGTGTTATCTTGGAAGTTCTAGGAATTCAATGTGTGTTTTGAGAGTGTATTGAAAAGTCTTGAAGAAGTTGTTTAAGGTTTGGGTGATGTTGATGAATAAGGAGATGATGTTTAAGTAAGGTTTTGAGAAAAGAATTAAGGAGTTGTGAAAGGAAAAGGTTTAGTTAGTAAGAAAAGAAGTTGAGAGATGATGTTAAGGTGTAGAGGAAACACCTTGGTGTAGTGGTCATTATTGGTGAACTACCACTTAGAAATCTTAAGGAGAAACATCCTAAGTGCTAGGAATTTTGTAAGAAGTTTGTGAATGATAAGATGGTTTTGGTGAGTGATTTAAAGAGTTTAGCACATGGCTAAAGGTGTGTTTGAAGTGCCCAAATGAGGTTAGGGGGTACTAGGTATAGGGGTGAAGTTTGGAGTGAATGTGAAAAGGAAAACAAGGTCTGGGGCAGACCGAATTGCGACCGGACTTGCAAGTTCGGTCGAGCCCAGTTACCTGCGAGAATTGGTTTCTGGAAAGGCCGACCTTGGGGACGGACTGCAAGGTCGGTCGGGCTTGTGTTTGTGTACGGATAAGTTTCTGGAACGACCGAACAAGGACGGACTTGGCAAGTTCGGTCGGGCAAATTTTCAAAGGGGAAGAAAGTCTCGGGAATAGAGAACATGCGACCGAAGTACAAGGTCGGTCGGAGTAGAAATTTTGACGGAATGTGTTCTGGAATGGACCGAACTTGGACAAGTTCGGTCGGTAAGGTCGGTCGGACCAAAAATGTTGTTTAAGGTATGAAATGATATGTAATGATGGGGATTGATAGGTAATGATGTTATAAGGTGTTAAGGACATGTTAGGTGAGTTTAAATGGCAATTAAGTGGGTGAAAAGTTGTATCAAAATGTAAAAGTAAAAACAAGTTAAAATGTAAAGTTATGTAACTAAGTTAACGGGGAAAGTTAAGCATTAGACATAAATAATCAAGCAAACCCCGATGTTAATAAAAACACATGTGATGTTAACAGTTGTTCGAGAATTGCTCGAGGAACATAAGTGGACGTGGTAAAGTGGACTCCGGTGACAGGTATGGTTTTCTTGCAACCTGTGTCCTACCGGATTACACCGGCTTGTATGCCAATGTGTTTTTCTGTATGTTTGCCACGTTATGAGATAAATCATGAAACGAGTTTACAGTCGTTATTGTTATTGTATGTTACGTGCCGATACCGGTAACCTCGAATGCGCTTGAAGGGCTAGTTAACCACTATTAGGTAAACGTAGGAGAACGGTATCCGGTAACAACGTTTCCGACTTAAGGAACGTTCTAACCACGGCTATGCGTGAGTTGGTTATGTGATGTTTGTGTGTGATGTTTGTATGTGAATGTATGACTCTCTCTTCCCTTGTGTATGTCTAACAAGACTTAACCCAATGTTGTGTTGTTTAATAAAGTTCAAAGTTGAACTTCTAACAAGTGCTAACGGGGGGGAGTGAGGAGTCCGGTCTGTTCCGGCCACGCGTGTGAGTATGGGGGTCGTTGTCATAGCAGGTTCGATCCTCTCTGTATGTTATGGTTGTTTTCCAATTTGGTTCCCAACCTTCCCTTTAGCTTACCAAGGCTATTACTGACTCACGTCGGGCCACAGGGGCATACTATTGTTATGTTTGTTTCGGTGTGCTTGGATCACTATATCCGAGACACCTTGTGTTAAGTTAACCGTTCATTTAACGAGACGGTAACGAGTTATGTAACGAGCTTATCATGAGACTGGCAACAATCTCTAGGCTCACCAGTGTATTAGTGATGTTTGGGTCGGTTCCTGAGAGGACCATTCCCGTTATGTTATGTATCTTTGTTGTGATGCAATATCTATTGCGGTGTTATGTTGTGCACGTGGAAACGTGCAAAGTGTTGTTAAGTGTTGTTATGTAGTGTATGTTATATGTTGTAAAATGTGGAGTGTGTGGATCATGGATATGATTCCCAGTTTGTGATAAGAGGCGTTTAAGGGATAACCCGATTTAAGGGTATGTGTCGTCTATTAAGGAAGTAGCTCCATTAGAGGAGGAACACTCTAGGGATGATGAATACCATGAGTGACTTATTAAGTAAGGATATATTATCCGTTTGTTGAGCCCGTTGAGGCGAATGTTATGTGATGTGTGTTCGTTGTTACATGTATGATTTAAATATAATCAACCGCATGCTAAGACGACAATTAGTTGTGCGTGGCCCGGTAGCATGTGGGCTGCGGGATTACCATACCAGCAAAGGTGCTGAGCCCCTTGGGGGCCACCCTTTCTTCTTTTCTTATTTCAGGTACGAAGTGCTGGAAGCCGTTCGAGAGTAGGACGGGTAGTCGTCGTACATGGGTAAACATTTAAGTGTATATATACAGTAGGTGTAGTAAGACCGAAATTGTTGTCGGCATCAGTTTATTAATACTCGGTATAGTTGGAAGGTGTACGTTGTTGTTGTTGTTAATGGAAAGGGATAGTAATGTGTAGTCGCTCGGGAATTTAGCCCATCAGACCGGTACAATGTATGTGTATTAGCCTTGTTAGCCACGTGGGTGGCTAACGGCGTGTAACACCAACGAGTTAAGTAATGTGATGAGGTTGTTTTTCCGCTGCAGTTTATTGTAAGTGTGTTAATGTTGGATGGGGTGTTACAAAAAGTGGTATCAGAGCGAAGTATCGCTCTGATGACTGAATTACCGAGCTTAGGAAGTACCGAGTTAGGATTTAAGTACTTTGGGTTAAGGGTTGAGTGATAGCGTGAGAGATACGCTAGATAGGAACTACCAGTGACTACTGGAAACCTACAATATCCATCCCACCCTCCACAATCCTGTTTATAACTTGGGAAAAACGCCAGAGAGATGGAAGTCCACTCTACTCGGGAATACCCGATCTGGCTGTTATTAAATACCTTTAGGGTACGGAGAACCTGTCACGGTAGATCCCGAAAACTGGGAATCCCGGAGACGGTCTCCATCTAAACAATGTTAACCGCATTCCATAGCAAAGAATGAAGGATCTTGTGTATAGAGGATAGAATTTCCGGCAACCTGGGTCGACATGCTAAGCAGTCGAGAATAACCAGCTTGCAACGCACCAACGTGCAACAGGCAAGAAGTGGATTAGTGAAACCCGAGACGAGTGTCTACGGGACCACAGTTGATAAAAATATACACAACGGTATACCAACCGACAAAGGAACTACAACGTAGTGCCCAAACAAGAGACAAGTCTCAGTAACCACGACAAATACGTGGAACGGGCTACAAGAGAATACAATACTAAGACAAAAGGGGTCTCCCAGAATGGGAAACACCCTAGTTGATGATTATCATATGAAGACAGTGAGAGAGAAGTCACCTAGAAGAGTTATTATCAAGGCAGTAAGATCAGTGAGGGCCAACAAGGCCACTGATGACAGTATGGGTAAAAAACAATACCACAACCAGTATGTGTTAAACCGATAGCCAGTTAGCATGGCGCACTTGCCATAGCAAGTGCTGCTATAACAGGGCTGTTCGGGAAATTTATAACCACTACAAGTACTTAGTAAAGTACCACGAAGTTAAGTGTGAACATTATAACCATGGAAGGGCTTAACAGCCTGACCTTTGTATTGTAAGTACACCAGTCAGCAAGAAGCTAGACTTGGCTAAGGTAAGAAGATGTTGTGAAACCATGAAAATTTTCTTTCAAACCCAGATTTATTCAAACCCTTTTCTTTTCAAACCAGATTTTCTTTCAAACCAACACTTCTTTCCAACCTTCTTTTAAACCAAACCAGTAAAACCAAGGACAGTTGACAAGGATACAACAATGGATAAACTTTCCCTCGATTAAGTTCGGGAAGCAAGGAATGAATATTGTCACGGGACAATATAAGGGAGTTGACAACAGAATACTTCACCTAGGCGTGTGACGGACACTACGAGTGTACCAACTGTGTTGTGGGACGACCGCACTCCGATAGGAGCTTGTGGGCCTGACAGACCTACTTATGGGTTAGTTGGGTAAGTAGCAATGTATCAGTATGATACCCCATATATGTATACGAGTAGAGTCCGAAACACGGGAAGTAGTCGACTCCGTCTACGGTCAGCAGTATAAATCAAACAAGAGCTAAGGATTACAAGGAATAGTTGAAGTAAGGAACTCAGTTAAGCTAACTAGACTAAAGGAGTCAGTGAATTCATTTTCAAGGAATGTTTTAAGAGTCAGGAGTGCGAAGAGCACTAACTGTTATGTAAAGACATCGTATATATCTTAAGGATCCTCAGGGATAAACATGATAGCTGGAACGGAGACCCAGCCTATGCATGGCAAGGCAGATGCCTAATGTGGACACATTAATGTGCAATGAACGGGATGAAAAACCCAGAATGAGTACCTACACTACCGGGAATGTTGATCTTCACAGAAGAGGATAATAAGCCAGTTAAGAACGCAAAGGCGTGGCTAACGGATGTACCAATAAGTGTGAACAAATGTAAATGCATAACTTAGCAACACCCAGGAGCAATCCTTGAAGGGTGTTCGCATCAACAATTGTTGCACGAAATGCATGACAGAAACACAAGGGTTGAAACTAACACCCAGTTTAGACATAAGTTGTCAGGAGACGGACTGACAATCTAAGGGGCATCCCATGAAAGGAAACGGAATGCAACGACCTTGTCATGGAGCTCAATATAATATCCAAACCATGTAATGTTGTACAGAGAAGTACATGTGTGGACAGCCTACAATGAGCCCGCTCAAGGCAAATAAGCTTATAAGCCATAAGCAAGATATGTTATATAAATTCGATTGATGGTAGAAGTTTATGTTGTATAAGTGAATAGAGTGGGGAACGAACCACTGCATTAAGAGTGGGGATACCTCTCGATATTGTGAAACCGCAGGAGCGGTAGTTATGTGGATCAAGTTCAAGAAATATGTTAAGGATGGACGATGTTATTACTGAAAAAGAGCAGTTAGCTTAGTAGTATGTGTGTATAAAGTGAAACACCGAGCTGAATAATGCCGGCTTGTGACTCGAATGATCGATGCTCAAGGAGCATTAGTAGTCATCCAAATGAGGGATGAACATAATGTGAATAATGTAAGTTTATGTGTGGAAGTGAGGTGACAGTAGATACGATATAAGCTGATGTTATACAGGGAGTAAGAGCACGGTGCGCAACAAGCGACCGTTGTATAAGTGTTGTTAAACGATAATGTAACAGATAAGACCAGTTATGAGTTAAACTCAGTGGAGATGCAAGATAAGTGATGTTAAACAGACTCGGCAATAAGCCAGTAGGTAGTATATGTGATGAATTCAGTGAAATCAGTGTGAATTCCATGGCGAATCACATAAGGGATTTACTGTCAAGAGTTTACGCCTCTGCACTCTGTATGACTGAGTGTTTTGGTATTGCACTTGCGCAGTAATGATCGAGTGGGATAGCTAGGAATTGGAAACATGTTAATTGTGGAGCAATAATGTTATAATGGCCGATGCATAGGAAATGCAAGGCCGCACCAATAAAAGAGTACTTGTACAAAACCAAATGTGGAGACATGATTAACAGTAAGTGACTACAGTAGCACTAACTGCTAAATATCGGTACGGAATATACCCCAAGTTGTAACTAGGCTGTATACATAGTAAATGTTATGGAAGTAGATAGAAAGTTTATAACTCACCGAATCGCTAACGGTAAGAGATACCACGCGTCGGTTGAGAAACCATTGTTACCAAGATGAAGGTGACAATTGGGGATGTACAATACAGTAAGAATAAAAATGGAGCAATTAAGCTCTACAGTTATTGAGTTTCGCAGCAGAAACTAGTGAGCCAGTGATTCAAGTGTTGAATGTACATGGTGAACATGAGTGAATGGCTAATTATTAACGCCTAGAAGCCTAACAGGCCAGAATCGAAACCAACTAAGAGTTTAAACAAAACTCCAATGA
This sequence comes from Limonium bicolor, assembly GCA_023374045.1. Taxonomy (NCBI): domain Eukaryota; kingdom Viridiplantae; phylum Streptophyta; class Magnoliopsida; order Caryophyllales; family Plumbaginaceae; genus Limonium; species Limonium bicolor. The sequence continues at coordinate 100,330,838 of CM041783.1, read as the reverse complement.
GAATTCTTGGTTTAGGAACTAAACCGCCAATATGGTTAAGATCCTCTAATCAGAATCCATTGTGTAATAGACCGCGTGGAAGTTAAAACACTTCACGACGGCAGAACATTTAAGCCAATGTTTAGTGATTGATTACGTGGGCGTAATCCCTTTTAAGGGGGGGTAGAGCGCAAAACCACTTAGTGTATATTACCGTACAAGTGTACGTAGTGTATGTGACTTATATTGTGCATAGCACAAAATTATATTATTGTTTTGATGATTGGTGTGTGTGTTACGTAAACATACACATTCATTCATGGTTTAATTGTGGTAATTGCGCACAGAAGATGCGAATACCATTGTGATAAGTGTGTGTATTTGTTAACAGTTGTGTGTGATAGTACAAGTGTGGGAGTAGAGAAACTCCCGGGGAACAAAAGCCCCGACAGTGTATAAATGTGAAGTTGTGTGTTGTATTTTGATAAAATATATGTGTATATATATATACTATATAGTGATTCAAGAAAGGGCATGATACCGACATAGAACCTAGTGAGAATAAGATTCCTAGGCAACAGGATTAAAGTGATGGAGGTAACTGATAGACGGAGTTCTATCTTTGGAGATGTTATGATCATGATTAGAATGATTTAAAAGATAGAAAATTGGAAATGAGTGATTTACATGATGCTTGAAAATGAAGTGGGAGGTGGAACTTGATTTGCATGTGATCAAGGGAAGCCGAACACAAATGGGAGTGGAAGGATAGTTCACACTGATGCTGATCACATCAGGTTGGATGACTCTTGAAACTCCCTATAAGTGGTCACAAATAACCACGCTAATAAAAGAAGCAAAGAGCTTAAGTTGGACTTGGAGTTGTGTGTGTTTTCAAAAGGATTTTAAATTGGTATTTATAAAACGTTGATGGATACTTTACATAATTAAAGTTCTCTTACTTAACCTCACAAGGAAATTTTAAATTTAAGTGATTGTTTTAATCTCCCAAAGGCACGGGGACGGAAGGTGTCCATCGCGACCGGGTTCTGCGGGATCACAGTGTATATCAAGGATATTTTTGATTGCTATACATGCTCTGACATGTTGTGTGGTATGTGTAATGAATGTTGTTTGACTTGGATTTCCTAAAGTGTATTATCAAGGCTATGAGTCTAAATGTGTGGTGTTACATAGACCTATGTGTCTAAAGACTGTTATGTTGGGGGACCTATGTGTCCAAATGTTGTGGTTACCCAAGACCAGTGAGTCAAAGGGGTTGTTATGTATGTGTAAGTGTTGTTAAGATACCCGGACCATAGAGTCCGAGGTTATCATGTGGATATGTTATGTTATGTGTGGATGTGAATGTGTTGCCCGGACCATTAAGTCCGAGGTTGTGATGTAAAGTGTGTTTGGTTATGGAAGTTTTTCCAAGTGATTCCTGTGTTCAAATCTAATGATGTGGGAAAGTGTGAACTTCGAGGACGAAGTTCTTTTAAGGGGGGTAGATTGAAATACCCCAAACCTTGATATGTGGTTTAAATATCAAACTATGTTATATAAAGGCTAAAAGTGCCTTAGAAACATCAGTGGACAATTTAAAATATAGTATAGTGCAATAAAGCACTAAGACACAGTTGAGCAAAAACATGCTCTAAGCTATGAGTGAACTTGGTTAGGACCCAAAGAGCCTACCAAGACTTAATAACATTTAATTATGATTTTATAAGGCTAAATAAGTCCTTAGGAAACTTTGGTAGACAATGAAACCAAATAAAACACAGATAAATACCTTAAAGTCAATAAGAGCAAAAATGTGCTCTAAGCTTGGGATAAAATTTGTATAAGACCTAATGGTCATACCTATACCTTATAAATATGTTAATGAACATATTAAATCAATTACCAAAGAAAACCAAGCTTGAAAACAAGTTAAAACACAAAATGTGCTTTAAGGAGTCTTAAAGCACGTTTTTGAAAAATTGTCTTGTAAATGAGTTTTGAATGGCTAAATGTCCATCATTACTCTTTAATTAACATGTGTACTATAGTATCACATTGGGGTGGCTATATCAATGGGAAATCAAAAATTTCACTTCTATGTGCCTTAGTTTGTGAATAGTAACTTTTATAAGCTAGTTTGTAACATATAATGTTATAAGTAATTAAATGAGTCATCAAAGACTATTATACCCTAGGTAAAATGATGGGGCCGGTTTTTCATGTGTGAGTCACCACATTTGAACAAATAAGTAAGTTAAGTAAGACAAAGAAAAGTACTATTTGCTTTTAGTTAAATATTCAAAAGCAAGTGTTATCTTCATTCTCTCATTCCTTCCTCATTTCCCACGGTGGTCTTCTTTTCCTCTCTCTCCATCGGTTTCCACAGCCACACTCATCTTCATCTTCTTTCACTTGTAACTGTGATTCCCTTGGCCAAATCAAATTCAAGACCATATTTGTCTTAGTTAGGTCAAGCTCTACACTTCTACCTTTTTCAAATCTTCAAGAACTCAATTTTGGTGCCATGGAGAATCACCATTGATGGAGCTTGAGCTTGTATTTTCACATATTATGTTCTCCTTTGCTTCAAGGTAAGGAAACTCAAAGAAAAATCAAGTTTCCTCCATGTTTCATGTTGTCCGAAAATTCACCTCACCATGGTGTATTTATCTTGCTTGTTTTAGCTCATTTGAATCTTCCAAGGGCTAGGAGGAGTCCTCTCTTGATACTTATTCAAGTTCTCTTCCAATTCCAAGGTAAAACAATTACCTTAATGTGTTAAAACAATATGTGTAACTAGGGTTTACAATGAGATGAAGCATAATGCTTGAATACTCATTCTATTGTTTGTATAATGTTTAATAGTTGGAAGGGACCAAATGCCTACCGGTTTTACAAGGAAACAAGAAAGAAATTGTGTGAGGAAAAGAGGTAAACAAGCTATCTCAATGTAGTTTAAATGCCTTAGGAAAATGAGCTTGATTTGCTTAATAAAATACCTAAGGAGCCAATGGTGAATGAGCTAGTAAAATGCTCTCAAGGAGACTAGTAAAAGAACATATGTATGGTGTATGTATTTGCAGGTCAAAGGCATATTTATGTGGGAAATTCAGTGTTTATGGTTTATGCAATTTAAGGGCCTAAGAGCCATGTTATTTAAGGGCCTAAGTGCCAAGCAATTTAAGTTATGCACTATATTGTGATGTAGTGCTTAATGTGTGAAGTTTGTGTAAAAAATGTGTTTGATGGATTTTAGGTGTTTTGAATGGAATAAGGTAAAAACCTAAGTGTTTGGATGTGAGTATATACAAGAGAAGCTATGGCCAAATTTGGGAAAAATGTGTGAGAAGTTCTAAGTGTTTAAGTGGTTTTGGTGAACTAGGAAGTGTTAAAGGTGAATAAATGTTTACTTGAGAAGAAAACAAGTGTTAAGGTGATTTAGAGTGATGCAAGGATTTAGGTGTTATTTGGAAGTTCTAGGAATTCAATGTGTGTTTTGAGAGTGTATTGAAAAGTCTTGAAGAAGTTGTTTAAGGTTTGGGTGATGTGATGAATAAGGAGAATGATGTTTAAGTAAGGTTTGAGAGAAAAGAATTAAGGAGTTGTGAAAAGAGAGTTTAGTTAGTAAGAAAAGAAGTTGAGAGATGATGTTAAGGTGTAGAGGAAACACTTGGTGTAGTGGTCATTATTGGTGAACTACCACTTAGAAATCTTAAGGAGAAAACATCCCAAGTGCTAGGAATTTTGTAAGAAGTTGTGAATGATAAAAGATGGTTTGGTGAGTGATTTAAAGAGTTTAGCACATGGCTAAAGGTGTGTTTGAAGTGCCCAAATGAGGTTAGGGGGTACTAGGTTATATGGGGTGAAGTTTGGAGTTGAATGTGAAAAGGAAAAACAAGGTCTGGGGCAGACCGAACTTGCGCCGGACTTGCAAGTTCGGTCGAGCCCAGTTTACCCTGCGAGAATTGGTTCTGGAAAAGGCCGACCTTGGGGACCGGACTTGCAAGGTCGGTCGGGCTTGTTTTGTGTACGGATTAAGTTTCTGAACCGACCGAACATAGGACCGGACTTGGCAAGTTCGGTCGGGCTAAATTTTCAAAGGGGAAGAAAGTCCGGGAATAGACCGAACATGCGACCGAACTTACAAGGTCGGTCGGAGTAGAAAATTTTGACGGAAATGTGTTCTGGAATGGACCGAACTTGGACAAGTTCGGTCGGTAAGGTCGGTCGGACCAAAAATGTTGTTTAAGGTTATGAAATGATATGTAATGATGGGGATTGATAGGTAATGATGTTATAAGGTTGTTATGGACATGTTAGGTGAGTTTAAATGGCAATTAAGTGGGTGAAAAGTTGTATCAAAATGTAAAAGTAAAACAAGTTAAAATGTAAAGTTATGTAACTAAGTTAACGGGGAAAGTTAAGCATTAGACATTAAATAATCAAGCAAACCCCGATGTTAATAAAAAACACATGTGATGTTAACAGTTGTTCGAGAATTGCTCGAGGAACATAAGTGGACGTGGTAAAGTGGACTCCGGTGACAGGTATGGTTTTCTTGCAACCTGTGTCCTACCGGATTACACCGGCTTGTATGCCAATGTGTTTTCTGTATGTTTGCCACGTTATGAGATAAATCATGAAACGAGTTTACAGTCGTTATTGTTATTGTATGTTTACGTGCCGATACCGGTAACCTCGAATGCGCTTGAAGGGCTAGTTAACCACTATTAGGTAAACGTAGGAGAACGGTATCCGGTAACAACGTTTCCGACTTAAGGAACGTTCTAACCACGGCTATGCGTGAGTTGGTTATGTGATGTTTGTGTGTGATGTTTGTATGTGAATGTATGACTCTCTCTTCCCTTGTGTATGTCTAACAAGACTTAACCCAATGTTTGTGATTGTTTAATAAAGTTCAAAGTTGAACTTCTAACAAGTGCTAACGGGGGAGTGAGGAGTCCGGTCTGTTCCGGCCACGCGTGTGAGTATGGGGGTCGTTGTCATAGCAGGTTCGATCCTCTCTGTATGTTATGGTTGTTTCCAATTTGGTTCCCAACCTTCCCTTTAGCTTAACCAAGGCTATTACTGACTCACGTCGGGCCACAGGGGCATACTATTGTTATGTTTGTTTCGGTGTGCTTGGATCACTATATCGAGACACCTTGTGTTAAGTTAACCGTTCATTTAACGAGACGGTAACGAGTTATGTAACGAGCTTATCATGAGACTGGCAACAATCTCTAGGCTCACCAGTGTATTAGTGATGTTGGGGTCGGTTCCTGAGAGGACCATTCCCGTTATGTTATGTCTTTGTTGTGATGCAATATCTATTGCGGTGTTATGTTGTGCACATGGAAACGTGCAAAGTGTTGTTAAGTGTTGTTATGTAGTGTATGTTATATGTTGTAAAATGTGAAGTGTGTGGATCATGGATATGATTCCCAGTTTGTGATAAGAGGCGTTTAAGGGTAACCCGAATTAAGGGTATGTGGGTCTATTAAGGAAGTAGCTCCATTAGAGGAGGAACACTCTAGGGATGATGTAACCATGAGTGACTCATTAAGTAAGGATATATTATCCGTTTGTTGAGCCCGTTGAGGCGAATGTTATGTTGTGTGTTACGGTTACATGTATGATTTAAATATAATCAACCGCATGCTAAGACGACAAGTAGTTGTGCGTGGCCCGGTAGCATGGGGCTGCGGGATTACCATACCAGCAAAGGTGCTGAGCCCCTTGGGGGCCACCCTTTCTCTTCTTTTCCTATTTCAGGTACGAAGTGCTGGAAGCCGTTCGAGAGTAGGACGGGTAGTCGTGTACATGGGTAAACATTTAAGTGTATATATACAGTAGGTGTAGTAAGACCGAAATTGTTGTCGGCATCAGTTTATTATACTCGGTATAGTTGGAAGGTGTACGTTGTGTTGTTGTTAATGAAAAGGGATAGTAATGTGTATAGTCGCTCGGGAATTTAGCCCATCAGACCGGTACAATGTATGTATTAGCCTGTTAGCCACGTGGGGTGGCTAACGGCGTGTAACACCAACGAGTTAAGTAATGTGATGAGGTTGGTTTTCCGCTGCAGTTATTGTAAGTGTGTTAATGTTGGATGGGGTGTTACAGGATACTTGGGTCCCATCTTCGCAATGATTGAAGAAACTATTATAGTTAAAGATAGAAGAGCGTTGATAATTGCAAACACACGGTATATTAAAGGACAAAATCATGACATAGTTGATTACCGGAAGAGTCCGTATGTATGGACCATCATCAACCACAAATATCTGCAAAATTTCATCGCAGAGGAGTTCTCCCTTACCTGATAATGAGCGGTTTTCTCACATTGTGAGCTATCAAGCACACAAAAAAGGTGGGTGCCTGACTAAGCCTTTTCGAGTAGAGATTTCGACCATCTTGAGATATTGTCAGCCAAACGCAGGCTTGATCCACTTGAGGGGACGGGGTGCTGACCCGAGTAGGGTCTGAGGTGTTAGTCTAGACCAACCCTACTTGGAGATACGTTCTCGCCAAGGAGATAATGCGGAGGAGCGCTTTGTGTGAAATTGACAAGATAGGAGTCTGATTGTATGAAATCAATCTGAATTAACAAACTAGATCCTATCTTGGAGGCGAAAGAGGTATCGTATAATCCCACACTCGCTCTACTATCGCTTAGATCAATGGGTAACAAGGAGTAAAGGGGAGTTCTATTGTGTGTCTTAGGTAATATAATACCGAAGCTGATTGACTAGATCCAAAAATATCTTATAAAATGATTTCTCTCAATCTGACTCTCTCTCTCTCTCTAAATGTGGATGTGAACAGCTCCAACGATTACAAATGACTCTAGGTGCTTAAATATGATCAATACCCGAAGTAACTACTACTATTTAGTAGCCCATAACGTAAGGATGGTGCTCCAAGTCCTCTGGTCAAGCATACTCCAAAAGGTAGCAACTACTCTGTAGAGGGAGTGTTCTGGCGCTCTATACTCTTGACGCCTTGAGTTTGGGGCATGAATCATATGTGAACGTGTGTGACAGTTTTTTCCATGTTTTTCTCCACCATTCTAACAGTAGAAGGTCACCTTTAAGCTTATAGAACGTTCCATGGAATCTGTATCACAGAACGACTCCTTCCGCAGTCAGACTCATTCATCACCCATATGCTCTGATGCTATTTTCAGTGATATTCCTTCTGTCACCAGACCAGACTTACTCTGTTGCCATAATCAGCAAAAATGGGTTCCAACAATATGGGGGGCATGATAAGATACTAGAGAAGCTATGGCGAAATTGAATAGAAAAATAAGCGTTTAGGTGATGGTGGTGAACTAATATGAACTATGATTTACTAGGAGTCATAAAAAGGAAATTTGAGTGAAATGAGCTTAACTAAGAGTTCTTGAGGTTTAGAATAATGACCTAGGATGGTCAATGAGGAAATTAGAGTTAGATGGGTGCATTGAACACACCAAAGTCATGGTATGAGGAATGGTAAGACTTGTGCAAAATGGAGGAAATGATGTATAATGCTTTGAGATGATTTAGGTATGAACTAAGTGTAGAACAATGAGAGTTCGGGAAGTTGTGTAAGAGGTGGTGATGTTAGTGGTGGAACAATAAGGTTTTAGTTAGATGGTAATGAGTGGACTTAGGTGATGGGAGTAAAGATTGAAGGAGAATGTTGTCGACTGTCTAGGAAATTGACTAGAAACGTATAAGAGTGTATGATCAGGAGAATGATGAGTAAGTTGCATAAAAGAAGTGGAACTGCCTAAGGAGGGCGTTGCATGGTTAAGGTAAATGAAGAACAATGTCGACGTGTTAAGGTAGTCGGAAAGAATGTATAAGTAAGCTCAAGAGTTTAGGAGTGATGAGTAACAAATGAAAAGAAGAGAAATGGTGCATGGACATGCAAGAAGATAACCTTGGAAGGTTTAACAAGCAGATGGAGTGCAATGATGTTGAGGAGTTATATGGGTTGAAAAGAAACACTTTGGATAGTTGAAGTTTTAGACATAATGTACATGTTGGAAAGAAAAGGGGTTAACTAACAAGTGTTAGGAGTTTTTGCTAGAATTGAGTAAATGTTAGAGAAGATCTTGGAAGTTGTTTAAAGAGTTTGGTGGAGGTTATAAGGTGGGTTTAATGTGCAAGATGGTGTTGGACCTATTAGGACACTTGTGGAAGAGTTTGGAATTGAAAGAACAATTTAAAAGAAAAATCTGTAGTGGACCGACCCAGGGTCCGACCCAGTTTTGGGTCGGTCGGGCCATGTTGAGCCAGCGGAATGTCTCTGGACTGGACCGACCCAGAGGGTTGGGTCGGTCGGCTTAGCTTTGGGTCGGTCGGGCAAAAATTTAACGTAGGAAATGGGTTTTGTAATGGACCGACCCAGAGGGTTTGGGTCGGTCGGTCTAGTCTGCTCTCGGTCGGACGGGGGTTTCAAAAGACGGAAAAGTTTTGACGGACCGGGGTCGGTCGGTCGGTGGGTCGATCGACCCTTAAGACTTAAAAAAAAAAGAAAGAAAGAAACCCTAAGAGAGTTTAGTGGTATTAATGGTACCCTATTAAGGGGCAATGATGATTAGAGGTATAAAGACCTAAGGGATTAAGTTAAGAATAAACTTAAAAGTTAAAGATTAAGTTTGTAGATTAAGTTGTAAGACTTAAGAGGTGTTAGGTTGGAATCATTAAGGGAAAGTAAGTTAAGTAAGATAAGTAAGTTGAATTGAGTTAAGTGATTAACAACCTAAAACTGAATGAATGTTTTAGGACTTGGAATTGGACTCGGAAGAGATTAAGCAACCGAACGGCCAACGGTGAACGGTACAGTTCTCTTGTGACCTGCTTGCTAACGAGGTGTCCCTCGGCTTGTGTGTTATTTGTTTTTGTGTGCTCACTAAACAAGATAAAGCATGCAACCGGAATATATTATATTTATTATATTGTTGTGTGATGTTTGAAAACTAACACAACATACCGTGAGAACTTACTAACCAATGTTTAGTAAGGAATTGAGTGAGACTAAGGAACGCCCCTAATAAGGGACGATATGAACCGAAAGAGTTAACCAACAAACAGGATCTTGAGATTAATACTAACTGGAACTTGAGTGAGGAAACCCGGGACCGATCTCAGGTCATGCATGCTAAGGAAAGGGGGTTGGTATCTATAGCAGATTCGACTTCCGATTAAGGACTTGTCTTCGGACTTGTAGCCTAGGGCCGGTTGCCGGCTCAGCTGCGCTGGACTCCCGTCCAGAGTAGGTGGCATTAAGATGGTGCGGTGGGATCACCTAAATCCCAGGTTCGAATTAAGCTACAACCATTCCCTTCCAGGAACGGTTTGTATATTGAGATTAAATTAAGATTAAGATTAAGGTAAGGTTAAGATAAGTTGCAACCATTATTTTTTAAAGGATGGTTTGTATTGTTAAGTTTAAGATTAAGGTAAGGTAAGATGAGTGCAACCATTCCTCCTTAAAGGATGGTTTGTATTATTAAGATTAAAATAAGCTACATCCACTCTTTATTTAAGGATGGTTGTTTCTAAGATTAAGATGACTAAGATTGAGGTGAGATAAGGATGGACTAAGATTAAGGGGGAACATTAATTAAGGAGTTAAATAACTAACTCTCTAATTAAGGGAACGCATTTAAGTCGGTCATTGTGTGTGAACTTTGATTGTTCATATATGGATTGTTGTTACAGCATTTACTATTATGTTGTGCATTTAATCAACTCCATGCTATCGACAATTAGTCGTCGTAACCACGTTAGCTTGGGGCCATGAGGGGATCGTACCAGCATCGTGTTGACCCCTTTGGGGGCTATTTTACTACACAGGTACATCAGGAAGCGGCCGTCGCGAGAGTAAGAAGGGGGACAAGTGTTAAGGATTAAGTGTGACCTACGAGTTGTGCATGTACACTCGTATGGCAATTGAGTTAGTAAGATGTATAGGTTGTGAGAGGATTGTAAGAAGAATATGTATTGTTAAGGTTGTTAGGTTAATGTTGTTAGTACTATTTCGGTATATTCTGTAGTCAGACCGTGGCAAGGTCCTGGACTGTAAAGAATTCCGTTGTGACATGTATATATATATGCTGTTAAGTTGCGAGACCACATTTGGATTGAGTTGGGGTGTTACAAAAAGTGGTATCAGAGCGTAGTTACGCTCTGAAGACAAGAAATACCGAACTTAGGAGAATATTGAGGTTGAGATTGAGTTATGGGTTAAAGGTTGAGAGATAGAGTGAGAGGTGCGTTAGTCAAGACTTCCCGGTGCTTACCGGATATCCATAGTACCTAGACCCGCCCTCCACATCCCTAACCCTGAATATGTGGAACAAACGCCAGAGAGAAGAAAGCCTTCTCTTACTTGCGGGAACCCGATCTGGCAGTTAGCTAACAGTAAGCAATACGAGAAACATCTTGTTGCATAACAGTTAAGGAGAACTGGGAGATTTTTAATGGAGCGCATCGGCGAAACAGTCGCTACCAATGGAACCTTACCAGTAAAAGAACGGTAATTACCGGCAACATGGGTCGACATGCTACGCAGTCGAAATAACCCGCAATACCAATGATAAGGAAAGCACTACGGGTGCAATATGAAGGGAAAAGGAAGAGACATGAGTACCGGACAGCAGTCCGAGTGAGCATAACAGTGGGATAATACAAAGCATGAGGATTGAGATTACTGAAAGTCCAGTTAGAAACGGGAACTCCAGACCCCATACAATGAGGAAGGTTATAAAACCTGGCCAACATAATGCGGACGACGATAGGAACTCATATAAATTGTATACCGAAATAGGGCTACGATGTAGTGCCTAAAGGAGAATCATTACTGAGTAACCACAATAAATGTGTGGAGACAGGAGCGAGGATTAAGATATAAGAAAATATTAGGGATTCCTTAGAAAGAGGAACACCCTAATAGATGACAGTACTGTCAAACAACAAGGAAACTGCCGGATGGACGGTTATCCAAAATAAGAGATTATCGAAGGAGTCCCGAGGACTACCAATTACATGGAAACTAGAAGGAAGTGTCACTACCGATGTACCTTGTACCAATAACCCATCCTGCATGGCGCACTTGCCATAGCAAGTGATACCACGGTTAAGCCACACGAAAAGCCATCAAGGCGAAATAGGAGAACGCTACAGTTGTAGCATATATAATACCGGATTGTAAATCCATAAGAACAGAAAAATAGGACTTGGAAGGGCTGACGGCCTGACCATAATGAGATGAACCGACACATCAGTCAGCAGGGAGCTGAGCTTAGACGAAATACTAAACCATATAAATATTAGCAACGGTATAACCCACTACAACAACAACCGACAGTACGGTAAGAAACACCAATCTCAAACTCCACGAGGAAAACCTAAGAGATCGCTCGGTGATCCAAGCAAAACAATATGTAAGCAATAACATACGAGGAATGTATAATAAGATACCATTGAGACCGTTGACATAACGTTCTCTAAAAAGAGCGGGATAAAACTCCCGAGATGACCGTTTAAACCTGCCGATAACAACAAACTTCGATGAATATGTTAGGAAACCCCAGAAACAAGGACAGAGAGAGTAGACTTAAGATATAACCTACCAAGAGTTAAGGACATACGAATCCACGGAGGAAAGCTCAAAGGACTACCCCCACAGAGCGGGCATAGTCAAGCCGAACAAACTTGATGAATGACAGCTAGTATGTTCGTCTAACTCTTATCACCCAGGTATGATTGATCATCAAAGGGGTGGCGTAATCAACAGAAGTTGAACGAAGCGTTGAGATGGAAGTATAAGACGACAGGATGATATCCAACTTGGACACCGTAAGGCAAATCGCCTAATACGAACCTAACCTTGACTATTAAAAGACATAAGTTTAGTAAAATGACAGCATTGTCAAAGACATTAAGTAACCTCAGATCACCTGAACAACTTCCTAGCAGGAAGCAGGATACAGCAACTTATCATGAAACCCGATACTACATTTAGTATGTAACCTAACGGTGGATAGTGCTTAAAGAACCAGGATCTTATAGGGATGACCTGCAAATGAGTAAGAGCACAAATAATGAACTGAGACATTAAGCATTAAGAGCCTACGAGCCAAGGATGTTAACCACATCAGAGCCCGAGGCGCAGTAAGTTATAAGAGAGCTTGTCTAAGCCACGAAAGGACTACAATTTGTAGATATGAACGGTTACCAAACCTAACTTAGATTGGGGAAGATATTACCAAGGAAGAGTACCAATGAGGATATTGAGATAATGCCGAGGACAGGAGCGGAGAATGAACCATACCTTTTAGGGTGGGGATACCTCTCCTTGTTGTGAGGCCATGAGTGGGAATGAACCCCTCAAAAGGGCTTTCACTTATTAGAGATGCAATACGCTTTTGTTAGAGAATGGAAACTGTAAAATTGAGATTACTTTAGAACAAGTCAGATACACATGAGTAATAAGGAAGGTTGCAGAGATAGACCCCTCATCCAACACCCAGGATGTAAGAATTATTTATCGTCAGAGATAAACATTGTGAGTGCACCTTACGGCACGTCAAATGACCAATGCTCAGAAGAGCTTGTGATTCAGTGGATGACTTCTTCAGTAACCAGCTAAACTACATGGTAGATAACATCACTAAGGATGAAAGAAAGCAAAAGAAATTAGCCTACTTACGAATCTGAGATTGGAGCAGAACATCTTCATATCAAGAGTCAACTATCTTACAACACGGTACGATAACCGCTAATACCGGAATGAGAGAACTCCCAGTGTGTTTACACCAAGAAGGATTGAGTATAAGGTAAGGCATTAGAACAAGTGAATAAGAGGTTGCACCATTAATGGGCAACATGGTAAGGGCCAACTACCATGATAGTAGTGGTCGTGAGCACAATAGTTAGATAAGTAGATTAAGTCTTGGTACGCGGTAAGGCGACCATTATGTATGAGCCATCAAATATTGACACTGAGGCAATTAGATTTATGAGTTAAGACCAGTATAAGTAAGGAAACAAGATGGTAGACGAACTGAGCATTGATGCCAGTAGTCTGGACCTGGCTAGGTAAGATTTCACAGGAAGCACACTACCCATTCCTTAAGGAACTGGAAGTGCATTCCTAGTAGCATAAATATGAGAAACAAGATAAGAGGCTCTATGGAAAGAGACCCTCAGATTTGTGACCGAATCAATACGGAATACAGAAAGGAGCTAGAGCATACCATACCCAAGAGCACAGTAAATGGACTTCCTTGAGTGATTTCAAGAAGAACAATAAATGTTATTATGGAACGATGAAAGAGGAGATCGACAACAGAATACTTCATAATTAGCAATAGCTAAACGTGTGACGGACACTATGAGTTTACTAAAACGAGACGTGGGACGACTGCACCCCACAGGGGCTTGCAGGCCTGACACGCTCATTTATGAGTTAGTTGGGTAAGTAGTAATGTACCAGTAAGGTACCCCATGCATGTAGACGAGTAGTGTAAGGAACACGGGAGGTAGTCGACTCCGTACCACGGAACGACGCAAGATCACACGAGAGCAGCTACTACCACAGACAGTCAAAGAGAAGAATTCAGTTGAACCAGCAACACAGAGGAACCAGAGAACAAATAATTAAGGACTATGAAGTGCGAAGAGCACGAATTGTTAAGTACAGACATTGGACATGTCTTAAGATGTAAAAGATTAAGACTGTAAAGCGCGATATGCACTAAACAATAGTTTCAGACTAAGAATCATCCTCAGACCAAAGGTCAGTTGGGGAGAACAATTAGACATTCGAGAAAATACTAAGAGTATGAGCATAAGATCTTCAAGGAGAATGGATAGACGAGTTACAACTCATTAAGGCCGTGTATATATATAAGATAACACGTGTCCATTGAGACAACTAAGCCTAAGATTATCAGAGTCGCGCAGCGGAAGCTAGCAGACCACTACCTTTGAGATTAGACCAAACTAAGTTAAGGAAATGGTATAAGTACCGTTAAGAATCCTCGATACAGAGAAAGTCATTCCTGATCAAATTCTAAGTAAGATAGATGACATGGAAGCTAGAATGCTTGGTAAGAATTAGACATCTTGAACTTATGTTCAAAGATCATGTAATGTTGATTACGTGGGCGTAATCCATTTTAAGGGGGGTAGAGCGAAAACCGCTTAGCGTATGTTTGTGTACTGAGTACATAAACTACGGTGTGCATAGCACAAAATAATTTGAGAATATGTTTTACATAAACATTTTGAGATAAATTATGGTTATTGCACACAGAAGATGTGAATACCATACATATTAAGTACCTATATTGTTAACTCCGGTGTGAGTACAAGTTAAGAGAATTAAGGAAGAGGTTTAATGAGACTTAGGGAATAAGGAATATATGAGGTATGAGTCGATATGAGACTAGGTGTGAGATAAGAATAAGATGACACTATGAGATATCATTGATATGAGTATATGAAGAAGGAAATGGTAATGCTATGAGATAAGATGGTGAGAAATGGTATGAGACTGTAATAGAACTTAGTAGGAAGTTAAGCCTGAGGTAAGTACTAAGAGATGAATTGGGAATGTTTGATGGACTGAGTCCACACTTTGGAGATGTATTGATTATGATTAGAAGAACTAAAAAGATAGAAAATTGGACATGAGTGAATTATTTGGATGTTTGAAAATGACGTGGGAGGTGGAACTTGATTTTCTAGGGATTAAGGGAAACCGAACACAAATTGGGGTGGAAGGATAGTTCTACACTGATGTTGATCACATCAGGGTTGGATGATTCCTGAAACTCCCTACCAGTGGTCACAATTAAATCACACTAAGGATAGAGGCCTTAGGATAAAATGAAATTGGAGTTGCTTGTATTTTTAATTAGAGGAATTATTCCTCATATGACCTCGTAAAAAGGATTACCTTTTTACTAAGTCTCGCCCATGAAGTCGAGGACGCACGAGCCTTGTCTTCGGACCGGTGACATGGGGAGAGCAGGGGTGTTTTGTATTCTGGCCCATGGTGACGAGGACGAATGAGCCATTGTCTACGGACCGGTGACATGGGAGAATACGTTGGAAGTTATGTGAATGTTTTAATCATCAAAAAGGAACAAAAGGAATTTTGAGTGCTACACATGCTTAAGCATGTTGTGTGATATTTAAGTATAAGAATATGGCGGATCTAATGATCCAATGAGATTAAGTATACATAAGTATGATCTATATGATCTAAGGAATGAGGTAAGACATGTATTCTAATAAGATAAGATGCATGGGAACTTTGGGGACAAAGTTCTTTTAAGGGGGTAGATTGAAATACCCCAAACCTAAGTATGCTAAGTAACATCAAATTATGATGCAGTAAGGCTAGAATATGCCTTAGAAAGATTAGTAGACAATTTAAACCAAGGAAAACACAAGAAAGTGCCTTAAGGGCAATCAGGGCAAAAACGTGCTCTAAGCTTGGAGTGACTTTGATTAGCACCCAAATACCATTATAAGACTTTAGTAATATGCTAATGGACATTTTAAATCAATTAGCAAAGAAAACCAAGCTTGAAAACAAGATAAAAACAAAATGTGCTTTAAGAAGTCTTAAAGCACATTTTTGAGAAATTGTCTTAGAATTGAGTTTTGAGTGGCTAAATGTCCATCATTACTCTTTAATCAACATGTGTACTAATTAGTATCACATTAGGAAGCCTAAATCAATGGAAAATCAAAAATTTCAGAAATATGTGCACTAATTAGTGAATAGTGCCAAATAGTGACTAGTTTATGTTTTAATCAATAGAAGCTAATTAGTTGGTCAACAAAGACCATGACTAGCCTTATTTAAGATAGGGGGCGGTTTCTAAGGGGGGATGAGTCACCATAAGTAGTCAAATAAGGAAGAAAAAGAAGAGACAAGTAAAGGAGTACTATTTGCTTTATTAAAGTAAATATCTTATATTAGCCACCTTTCTTCTTCTCTCTCTCATTTCTCTTCTTCCAACGATTTCACCATCTTCTTCCTCCCTTCATTCACGTAGGAGCAGCACCCATGGCACCACCACCTTGCTATGGCAACAACTTACTCATTTTAGCTCCAAATCAAAAACTAAACACATATTTCTCTAGTTAGGCCAAGACCTATCTTTCTATCTTTTCAAATCCTTCAAAGCTCCATTTTTGTGCCAAGAGGAAAACTCCATTGATGGAGGAAAATCAAGTTTGAAGAGCTCATTAGCTTCTCCATTCTCTTAAGGTAAAGAAAATGTAAGAAAAACCATGTTTCCATCATTTCTTGTACATGGCCGAAAATTTCTACTCATGGGGCCTGTTTTATGCCTTGTTCTAGCTTGATTTATTCACCAAGGACTAGTGGAGGTCCTATTTCATTCAATGCCCAAGTCTACTTTGAGACTTCAAAGGTAATCATCACTTTTATGCCTTAGAACACATTTCTAACCTAGGGTTTCATTCCTTGAGGTTAGTGTATTGTTTAGTACTCATGTGAGTCATTGAATATTGATTAGAACATTGGCAAGGGGATTTAAGTGGTGGCCGAGATTCATGTAAGAAGAAGGTCTAAGGAGGAAGTTAAGATAAGCTTGAGAAAACAAGGTAATGCTTACCTAATGGTGGTTTAAGTTTTAAGGGATGAGTTTAGGTGGATACCAATGTGGCTTAGAGCTTACATGTGTATTGGGTTATATAACCTAAGAAAAAGAACTTAAATAAGCTTGTGAACTTGTGGCTAAGGAGCCAATGGAATGATTTAGTAATATAAGTTTAAGATGGATTTTAAGAGCATTATAATTACTATGAGATTGATGGGTGTATTTGCAGGTTGAAAGCTTTATATGTGGGAAATTCAGTGTTTAAGTTTAAGTCATTTAAGGGCCTAAGAGCCATGTCATTTAAGAGCCTTGGTGCTATGCAATTTAAGATTATTGCAATATAATGAGCTGTTGTGAATGAGTTGGTTTTGTGATGAGAAAGAACATGATGTGTGTGAGATGGTTGAATGAGGAAAACAATGTGGGTGGGCATGATAAGATACTAGAGAAGCTATGGCGAAATTTGAATAGAAAATAAGCGTTTAGGTGATGGTGGTGAACTAATATGACCTAGGATTTACTAGGAGTCATAAAAAGGAATTGAGTGGAAATGAGTTAACTAAGGAGTTCATGAGGTTAGAATGACCTAGGATGGTCTATGAGGAAATTAGAGTTTAGATGGGTGCATTGAACACACCAAAGTCATGGTATGAGGAATGGTAAGAGGTGGTGATGTTAGTGCTTTGAGATGATTTAGGTATGAACTAAGTGTAGAACAATGAGAGTTCGGGAAGTTGTGTAAGAGGTGGTGATGTTAGTGGTGGAACAATAAGGTTTTAGTTAGATGGTAATGAGTGGACTTAGGTGATGGGAGTAAAGATTGAAAGAGAATGTTGTCGACTGTCTAGGAAATGACTAGAAACGTATAAGAGTGTATGATCAGATAATGATGAGTAAGTTGCATAAAAGAAGTGGAACTGCCTAAGGAGGGCGTTGCATGGTTAAGGTAAATGAAGAACAATGTCGAGGTGTTAAGGTAGTCGGAAAGAATGTATAAGTAAGCTCAAGAGTTTAGGAGTGATGAGTAACAAATGAAAAGAAGAGAAATGGTGCATGGACATGCAAGATAACCTTGGAAGGTTTAACAAGCAAGATGGAGTGCAATGATGTTAAGGAGGAGTTATATGGGTTGAAAAGAAACACTTTGGATAGTTGAAGTTTTAGACATAATGTACATGTTGGAAAGAAAAGGGGTTAATAACAAGTGTTAGGAGTTTTTGCTAGAATTGAGTAAATGTTTGAGAAGATCTTTGGAAGTTGTTTTAAAGAGTTTGGTGGAGGTTATAAGGTGGGTTTAATGTGCCAAGATGGTGTTGGACCTATTAGGACACTGTGGAAGAGTTTGGAATTGAAAGAACAATTTAAAAGAAAAATCTGTAGTGGACCGACCCAGGGTCCGACCCAGTTTTGGGTCGGTCGGGCCATGTTGAGCCAGCCGAATGTCTCTGGACTGGACCGACCCAGAGGGTTTGGGTCGGTCGGCTTAGCTTTGGGTCGGTCGGGCAAAAATTTAACGTAGGAAATGGGTTTGTAATGGACCGACCCAGAGGGTTTGGGACGGTCGGACGGATGGGTTTCGAAAGACGGAAAAGTTTCTAGGACGGACCGACCCAGGGGTTGGGTCGGTCGGTGGGTCGGTCGACCCTTAAGACTTAAAAAAAAAAGAAAGAAACCCTAAGAGAGTTTAGTTGTATTAATGGTACCCCATTAAGGGGGCAATGATGATTAGAGGTATAAAGACTAAGGGATTAAGTTAAGAATAAACTTAAAAGTTAAAGATTAAGTTTGTAAGATTAAGTTGTAAGACTTAAGAGGTGTTAGGTTGGAATCATTAAGGGTTAAGTAAGTTAAGTAAGATAAGTAAGTTGAATTGAGTTAAGTGATTAACAACCTAAAACTGAATGAATATTTTAGGACTTGGAATTGGACTCCGGAAGAGATTAAGCAACCGAACGGCCAACGGTGAACGGTACTGTTCTCTTGTGACCTGCTTGCTAACGAGGTGTCCCTCGGCTTGTGTGCTATTTGTTTTTGTGTGCTCACTAAACAAGGTAAAGCATGCAACCGGAATATATTATATTTATTGTATTGTTGTGTGATGTTTGAAAACTAACACAACATACCGTGAGAACTTACTAACCAATGTTTAGTAAGGAATTGAGTGAGACTAAGGAACGCCCCCTAATAAGGGACGATATGAACCGAAAGAGGTTAACCAACAAACAGGGTCTTGAGATTAATACTAACTAGAACTTGAGTGAGGAAACCCGGGACCGAACTCCGGTCATGCATGCTAAGGAAAGGGGGTCGGTATCTATAGCAGATTCGACTTCCGATTAAGGACTTGTTCGGACTTGTAGCCTAGGGCCGGTTGCCGGCTCAGCTGCGCTGGACTCCCGTCCAGAGTAGGTTGCATTAAGATGGTGCGGTGGGATCACCTAAATCCCAGGTTCGAATTAAGCTACAACCATTCCCTTCCAAGAACGGTTTGTATATTGAGATTAAATAAGATTAAGATTAAGGTAAGGTTAAGATAAGTTGCAACCATTCTTTTTTTAAAGGATGGTTTGTATTGTTAAGTTTAAGATTAAGGTAAGGTTAAGATGAGTTGCAACCATTCCTCCTTAAAGGATGGTTTGTATTATAAGATTAAAATAAGCTACATCCACTCCTTATTTAAGGATGGTTGTTTCTAAGATTAAGATATGACTAAGATTGAGGTGAGATAAGGATGGACTAAGATTAAGGGGGAACATTAATTAAGGAGTTAAATAACTAACTCTCTAATTAAGGGAACGCATTTAAGTCGTTCATTGTGTGTGAACTTTGATTGTTCATATATGGATTGTTGTTTACAACATTTACTATTATGTTGTGCATTTAATCAACCTCCATGCTATCGACAATTAGTCGTCGTAGCCACGTTAGCTTGGGGGCCATGAGGGGATCGTACCAGCATTCGTGCTGACCCCCTTTGGTGGCTGTTTTTACTACACAGGTACATCAGGAAGCGGCCGTCGCGAGAGTAAGAAGGGGGACAAGTGTTAAGGATTAAGTGTGACCTACGAGTTGTGCATGTACACTCGTATGGCAATTGAGTTAGTAAGATGTATAGGTTGTGAGAGGATTGTAAGAAGAATATGTATTTGGTTAAGGTTGTTATGTACTAATGTTCGGTATATTCTGTAGTCAGACCGTGGCAAGGTCCTGGAGTGTAAAGAATTCCGCTGTGACATGTATATATATATGTTGTTAAGTTGCGAGACCACATTTGGATTGAGTTGGGGTGTTACAATCCTTATTAACTAAAAACAAAAACGAAAAGTAAATAAAACAAAGAAAAATCGAACGAAAAGCAAATCAAATCAAATAATATAAATCCTAAGAGTCTAGAACAAAAGTAACGTAGTCCTAAACTAATCAAAATCAAATTCGACGTAAATTTAAACGTAATAAAAATTGAATAAAAATAATACTAAAATAAAAAGATGAAAAACTAAAATAAAGTCTCAATCAAATAAATAAAAATGTCAATTAACCGTGCCAGAGGTCCCGGCAATGGCGCCAAAAACTTGTAGCAGAAATATGTGACTATCTCTACCAAGGCAGCTTACCCTATCATTTTGTGGAATAGTGAATTGAGTGGGGGTTGTCGATCTCAGGGACCTTAATTGCCAATTTATTAATTAACTCAGAAACTAAACTAAGAAAACGGGAAAATGTCACTTTTTAAAGGTTTTCCCAATTTAACTAAATTACTAGCTTAATGAACAAACAATAAAGTCTTAAAACAAATAAAAATAAACTGAATAATTAAATAAAGATTAAGACTCTAAATCTAAGGAAGCACCCCAGATTGTTTTGTAACCCCCTTGAGCATGACACTTAATTAATGGTAAATGTCTAGGCTCAAAAGATAGGGCAATGTATTTATATCGAAAAATAGGATTTTGGTAGAAACATCATGAGTGAGATGCTCTCAGTAAAACTATAATAACGTATTTAACTCTCGGGTTTTAAAACGTCAAAACTGAAAACATTGAAATCAAGTAAAAGGGGGTTAGACAATGCTGAAAATCCCGGCTGCAACTAGGAAGACAGTTACATCCCTAGCACCCCGCCTCATAAAAATCTAGGCTGCAATTAGGGGAGGTTTGTCACCTAATGCCCCACCTAAAGAAATCCAGACTACGACAAAGGATGTTACTGCCCTAGTGCCCCACCTCGCTTTGTTTTGGAAAGGACGACAAGTGACCTCTAACCAGGAAGGAAATGTTTTTGAAGGTGTTTGAAATTTCGTGTTCCCCAAAAATGGTTTATTTTGGGTTTGAAAAAAGAGTTGGAAAACTTTTGAAGTTGTTCGAAATTCTCGGTAAAGAAACATTGATTTTAAAAAATGTTTTTGGGAGAAAACTTTCTATTATGTGAGAAGAACTTTCTGCATGTTTGAGAAGAGTTTTCTATGATTTAAGAAAAGTTTTTCCTTAGAAATTCCACAAAATAGCTTCTTTGGATTTGGAAATCTTGATGAAATTGAATAGAAAAAGAGTTGTTTGAAAATGAAAAAGGTTTTTCTTTTGAATTTTGGGATTAATCTTGAAATATGGATGAATTGAAAATAAATTTGAAGGATTATCATGAGATTTTTTTAAAAATTTTGAAGTTTGAATTGGCTTTAATTTTTGGTTTGAATTGAAGTGAATTTTGGCTGATATTGGATTATTTTGGGTTTGAATTTGGACAGGTTTCTGGGTTGCTTTAGGTTGAATTGATGGGAAACTGGCCGGGTGTGGGCCTAGAAACAGACCGGTTGAGAGCCTCATGATGGGCTTCAGGTTAAATTGGGTTGTGGGACAAAGTTGGTTTGGGCTGAATTGGTTTAGAATTGGGCTTTACATTTTGGGCTAAGTTGGGCTGAAGTTAGGTTATAGATTGATTTTGGACAGATTGGGCCAACTTGGGTTTTTGGGTTAATTTTGGGATTTGGGAGGTGGCCTGAGTTTGGAGATGGACTGATTTGTGTTTCGGGCTTGAATTTTGGGTTTGGATTGACTTTAACCTGAAGTGGAATTGGCTGATTTGGGAATTAAAATTGGGTTGACTTTGGGCTTCAAAAGGGATCCAGTTTTAGATTTAGAAAAATGAGCTGGATTAGGGCTTGTAAAATGGGCCGAATTTTGGTTTAGAAAATGGTCAGATTGAACCAGGGACTTTGAGCCTAGGAATTGGGGCGGATTGGGCTCGAAAATGGTCCGGCTTGGGCCTAGAAATTGGGTCGAGTCATGTTTTTGGGCCAGGTCAGATTCTTATCTAGAAATGGGCTTTACACTTGGGTTGATTTTGGGAAGTAAGGATAGGCTGATTTGAACATGGAGATCAGTTGAATTTGTTTATTGGGATAATTTTGGGCTTGATAGGGTAGTGTGGGTTGTGGGCCGAGTTTGGACCTTTGATTTGGATGTTGGGCTTGATTTGGACTTTGACTTAATTGGGAATTTTGGGCTTGATAGGGTGAGTAAATGCTGGGCTTGATTTGGACTTTGACTTTATTGTGAATTTTGGGCTTGATAGGGTGAGTAAATGTTGGGCTTGAGAGTGTGGGCCAAATTGGGCTTTGGGTCAAATTTTTGTGGGTTTGGGCTGGTCTTGTGGGTTTGGGCCAATTTTGTGGGGTTGGGCCGATTTTGAGGGTTTGTGCTGTTTAATCAGATTCTTTTGTGATTGTGAAATACCCCAAATCTTGTATGTTTAATATTAAACTATGGATATAAGGCAAAAAGTGTCTTAGAAACATTAGTAAACATTTTAAACCATAGAAAACACAATAAAGTACTATAAAGACAATTTGAGCAAAAACATGCTCTAAGCTTGGGATAACCTTGGTTAAGTCTCAAAGGGCTGACGAAGACTTTATTAACATGCTAATGGACATGTTAGACCAATACTAAAGGAAACCAAGCTTGAAAACAAGTTAAAAACATAAAATGTGCTTAAGGAGTCTTAAAGCAACATTTTGAAAAATTGTCTTAGAAATGGGTTTTGAGTGGCTAAATGCCCATCATTACTCTTTAATTAATATGTGTACTACTTAGTATCACATTATGAAGTCTAAATCAATGGGAAATCAAAAATTTCACAATTATGTGCACTAGTTTATGAATAGTGCTTAATTAGCATTAAGTCAACATAAGCTTATTAAATGGTCAACAAAGCCATAAAATATCCCAAGAGGGATAAGGGGGCAGGTTTTTAAGTGTGAGTCATCATACTTGGCTGATTTGTTAAGGAAGAAAGGAAATAAAGTGTAAGTTCACTATTTGCTTTAAGTTTAAAATATCTTAACAAACTTACCTCTCACCTCATTCTCTTCTTTTCTCCTTGTTCCCACCATCTTCAACCTTCTTCCTCCCTTCTCCATCGGCTTTGCTACAACAACTACACCATTCTCCATCTTTCCTTGCTTGTAACTCCTAGCTCTATGCTCCAAAATTAATTCCAAGACCACCATCCTTTTAGTTAGATCAAGCTCTACAACTTTGTCTTTTCAAATCTTCAAAAGCTCCATTTCTGTGCCATGAAGAATCACCATTGAAGGAGCAAGAACTCATCTTTTCATCCCTTGTGATTCTCCTTTGCTTAAAGGTAAGGAAAACCAAAGAAAAACTTCATTTCCTCTCATTTTTGTTCATAATCGAGAATCACCGTTTAATGGTGCTTTCACTTGCTCTTTGATAGCTTCATTCCAAACTTCAAGGGATTAGGAGGAGTCCTCTCTTGCTACTTAATCAAATTCTCATTCAAATCCAAGGTAAACATTCATTTTAGTGTTTAAAACACATACGTAAATCTAGGGTTTATTTTTGAGTTTAAGTGTGAAACTTAATGCTCATTACCCTTATATGTGTATTGGTTAGAAGATTGACAAGTGATCAAGTTCCTTGCCTATTTTCAATCAAGAAAGAACAAGGAAAAACAAGTGAGGAAGTTTTGAAGGAGAAGAGGTAAATGAACTACCTTAATGTAGTTTTGTGTCTCAGGAAATTGAGCTTTAAAATGCTTAATAAACTACCTAAGGAGCCAATGGTAAATGAGCTAGAAAACTATCCACAAGGAAGTTATTAAGGGCATATGTGATGTTGTGTGTATTTGCAGGTCAAAGGCATTTAGTATCTGGAAATTCAGTGTTTAAGATTAATGAAATTTAAAGGACTGAGAGCCATGTTATTTAAGGGCCTAAGTGCCAAGCAAATTAAATTATGCACTATATTATGATGTAATGTTAATTGGGTGGAGTTTTGTGTGTAAGAGTGTTCTTGAGGATTTTAGTGTTCTTAATGTTTAAAAAGGTGAAAATCTATGTGTTTTGGTGTAATGATGTGCTAGTGAAACCATGCCAAATTTGGTTAGTATACAAGGAGTTTTAAGTGTTTAAATGAAGTTTGATGAACTAGGAAGTGCTAGGAATGGCTAGGTATTGTATTGGTGAAAAAAAATGGATTAAAGTGTTCTTGAACGCTTGGGTGACTTAGGAGTTGTTTTGAAGGATTTAGGAATCAAATGAGTGATTTGAGATGCACCAAAGTCATGGTGGGAGTGTGTTTAGGACTTATGCAAACTTTGGTAAACAGGGAAAGAATAATGTCTTGTAAATGAGGAAGTTTGAACTTGTGGAAATAAATCTTAAGGAGTTTGTGTAAAGTAAGTGTTGGTGAGAAATGATGCTTTAGGTAAGATGTAATGGTGGTGAGAAAGCATTTTGGTTAGTGGTTATCATAGGTATAAACCACCACTTAGAAATTTGAGGAAAAACATTACAAGTGTTTGTGGATTTTTGTAAGAAAATGATTAAGTGTTGAGGAGTTTAGAGATTAGCTAAGAAATGAGTTTAGTGGATGTCTTATGAACGTTTTAGGTTGCCTAATGATGTTAGAACACATTAGGAGACTGGAGGAAAAGTTTAGAGGAAATTTGACAAGTTTTGGAGAAGTTCTACAGTCGACTGACCCAGGGGACCGACCTTGGCTGGGTCGGTCGGACTGTAATAAGGCAGCGAAAATGTTTCTAGAATCGACCGACCCAGGGGGTTGGGTCGGTCGGGCTAAAAACAAAGAACAAAAATGTTTCTGGAATGGACCGCCCTAGAGGGCTTTGGGTTGGTCGGATTAGGCTTAGGTCGGTCGGGCAAAAAAATCAGTGAAACCGAATGTTACTAGAATGGACCGACCGGTGGGTCGGTCTCCCATAATTATATAAAAAAAAAACAGAAAAGAAATGTAGCTTATGCAGTAAACCCTAGTGGGTATAATGAGGATAACGAAGTGTAAGTTTAAATTTTAAAACATGTTATGTGACTATGTAAAACACTTAGTAAAATTGAAAGTTAAATAAGGTAATTAACCGACCTTATTAATTATGTATAGGAGTTGCATTCGGTGGAACTCGTACGCAGCAGGGACAAAGGTATGGTTTCTTACAGTCTGTTTGCTACCGGTTTACACCGGCTTGTGTGTTGTTTGTTTTCTGGATGTTTATGACTTTGTAAGACTTAAATCATGAAATGAGTTTACAGTCATTGTTGTTATTGTAGTGTGAGTTTACCGGTACCGTTAACCTCGAATACGTGCTAACCCGTTAGTTGACCAAACTAGGAAATGTAAGAGAGCGGTACCCTGTTTTAACGTTTCGAGTTAAGGAACGTTCTCACTACGGCTATGTATGAGCTAGGTGTGGTATATGTTGTTTTAAGTGTATTTCATCTCCCTTGTGTGCCTAACTGGTCCTAAACACTTACTTGTGATTTATTGTGATAAGTTCCAACAATGGGACTTCTAACAAGTGATTAACCGGGGAGTGAGGAATCCGGTCGTTCCGGTCACGCGTGTATGTACGGGAGTCGATATCTGAATCAGATTCGACCCTCTTTATGTTACGGTTGTTCTCTTTCTTGGACTGCAATCACCCACAAGCTTAACCAAAGATTACATATTTGACTATTGATCGGACTAGGGGGATAATATGTACGGTGTGCTCGGAAAACTATATCCCACACATTTTTGGGTTAAGTTATTCGTTCGACAAACAGAGCAGTAACGAGTTATGTAACAAGCTTAACATGAGATTGAGTTCATTCTCCAGGCTTACCAAGTTGACTAACTAATGTTTGGTTTGTTTCCTAAAGAGAAACATTCCTGTTATGTTATATGTTGTTGTTGCTATGCAATGTTTATCGCTATGCTTTGCATGTTATATGTTAAAATGAATGCCATGTTATCATGACAATTGGTTGCGTGTATCCCGGTAGCCGACGGGCTGCACGTTAATCATACCAGCAATGGGTTGCTGAGCCCCTTTGGGGCTCCATATTTTATTTTGCAGGATGAGGATCAAGGAAGCGGAGTGGCTTTAGATCCTAGGCGTATGAAATACTTTTGGTAGTTGTGGATGTTGGACCCGGGATGCGCCTGTGCTCCCGTGGTGTTATATTTTGGTAGTCCCAGATTACAGAGATGGTTGTAAATATTTATACTCGGTAAAGTTGGTTGTATTTGTGGATGTTAGTACTATGCTCGGGAGTCTGTGCATCAAACCAATACAAACATAGGTATTCAGCCTTGTTAGCCACATGGGTGGCTAACGGCGTGTAACACCAACTCGTTTAGTTACCGTTTAAGTTATAAGTTTCCACTGTGGTTTTGGTTTATTGTTAACTTTATAGTAGGGGTGTTACAAAAAGTGGTATCAGAGCGAAGTATCGCTCTGATGACCGGAATACCGAGCTTAGGAACATACCGAGTTAGGAAACCGAACCATAGTTACCAGAGTGAGCAGTTATGGAAAGGTTAACCACTAACTAAGTGTGGAAATACCTTAATGTCGGAAAGGCGTTACAACCGTTGGAACCGATAAGTTTGTAAGCACAATGCTAATGAATGTACGTGTGAATTCAGATGTCAGGTCCACGATGAGGAGGTGGCCGCTGGCGCGGTACGGGAGAATCGAGGGATAACCCTACGACACAAGTGATGGCCGACACAGTTGCTATACAACGTAGCCCAAATGGTTCCACAACTGCTAGCTGCGATCAAACAAGGGCAGTAGCCCGAGGTGCAACCACCGCCACCGCCACGCAAGACCAACTGGGTCAAGGCGTTGGTAGATTTGAGACCCTCATCATTTCACGGGGAGACCGACCCGAGTAAGCTGGAGGCGTACGTCCAAACTAGAGACCGCCTACGAGACCTTGGATGTGCCTGCTGGTGCCATGGTCCGTCTTGCTGCTTACTACCTAAAGGGTTCGGCAAGGAGTTGGTGGAAGCTTGTGCGGGATGACAAGATTGCTGATCTTGCTTTTGGATGGAGGGAGTACACGGACCTGTTGCGAGCCAAGTACTACCCGGTGCACGTACAAGAGGCTAAGCGCCTTGAGCTGGATAGTCTAAGGCAAGGGGACAAGATGTCGGTAGACGAGTACTATACTGCCTTCACCGACCTTATCCACCTGCTACCAGACTTGGGGTATTCGAACCGGGTTCTGGTAAACCGTTTCTACAACGGATTCAGCCATCGCCTGCGCTTCGGGATGGGGCCAGCTGAATATACCACCTTGCAGGTAATTAAAATACAGTGTGATGTGAATAAGTGTATACAGTGAGTAAATGTGAATGTGAGTTTAATTCACGGGGCATGACTGACATCCTAAATTCAGGAGTGCTATCATGCCGCTGTTAAGGTTGAGATCACCGTCCGACTGAGGGACGAGGAGAATGCGTACAAGCGCAAGGCTTCGAGCGAGGGCCAAAACACGCAAGGGTACGGGGGAGAAAAGAAGAAGAAACCTTACCCCCAATCCCAGAAAGGCCAGCAACATGGTGGCAAAGGCCAAGCGCATACCACCACCGCTGAGGAACCACTGCAGCTCACTTATGCCTATGCGGCTAAGCCCCTACGCTCTCACCCCCCCAAGGGTAACTACTTAATTTCAAGTACCAAAATTTAAGTGTGTGATGTTAAGTTGTGAAGTGTGTACTGAATGTGTAATGTGTTAGCAGCCAGTACGGGTTCTGGATCCAAGCGCCACTACTACTGCAAGTGGTGCAA
Source organism: Limonium bicolor (assembly GCA_023374045.1). Taxonomy (NCBI): domain Eukaryota; kingdom Viridiplantae; phylum Streptophyta; class Magnoliopsida; order Caryophyllales; family Plumbaginaceae; genus Limonium; species Limonium bicolor. The sequence continues at coordinate 100,303,111 of CM041783.1, read as the reverse complement.
CAGAGATCACCCCGGCAAGGACTGCAAGGGAAATGATGTGCAGTGTTGCTACTACAAGAAGATGGGGCACCGTGACTATGAGTGCTACCAGAACCCCAATGGCAGAAACTACAGGCCTAAGGGGCAATGGAAGGGTAAGGCTGCCGCGACCAGTGAAGGCCCGAAGGCGATTAATCAGCCATCCTCGGATCAAGGGAACACTAACTCCCAGAAGGGAAAGGATCGGGAGCTGGCAAGGCCGCCCTGAATATGGTAGACCGGTCTGAGGCTGCTGGACCCTCTACTAGAGCAGGTACTACCTAAACCGTTAAGTGAAGTAATGGACTGCTTACCGCATTTCACGCATGAGTGTTAGCAAGTCAAAATGTACAACTATATAAGTAAAGAGTTAAAGTATAATGTATAATTCACCTAAGATAGACAATTCTGAACCTTAGGAATCTTCAATATTTGCTATCCGATCCCTCCTACACCAAACCCTAAAGAAACCACCATCAACATCACCGAATTCCCGATGGAGCAATGTCAGGTTATCCAACCAGGTATGATACTATTAAATGGATACCTGACACCCGAAGCACAAATTCACATCATCCGACGATGCGACGAACTAGGAGCTGCACCTGGAGGATTCTACACACCGGAATGTATGAGTGGATCGAAAATGAAGTTGAAGATGATGTGCATGGGTAAGGACTGGAATCCCTACACCAAGACGTATCAGGACAAACGAGCGGAAGACGGAGCAACAGTACCGAGGATACCTGAGGAATTCCTTGCGGTCGTTAACCACGCCTTGGGAATTGCTCAACGAGTTGAATCGGATCAAATTCTGAGTGTTAAAATAGATTTGTGTATTGTGAACTTCTACTTGAAAGGTGGCCGGTTGGGTTTACACCAAGATAAGGACGAAACACCCGAGTCTCTGAGTAAGGGAGTACCCGTGGTGTCTTGATCCATTGGTGATACCGTAGTGTTTGTGTATGGCGAGCAGTAGCGTGCAGACCTCGCTAAGAAGTTGGTGTTGAAGTCAGGAGATGTGTTAATCGTGGGTGGGCAGTCGAGGATGCTATATCACAGTATCAAGAAGATCAAACTGAATACCGCACCTCCGACAGTAATCAATGCCACACATATGAAACCCAGGCATTTGAATTTGACATTTAGGCTATTCTAAATCCTTGTGTAACCATGTAATGGGTGAAACCAGTTGTATGTTAAGGATGCTATATATCAGCTATGTCGACAATGTAAACCAACTTATGGTGTACGAAGTATGTTAATGAATAAAACGACGTTGTTTGAAGTATGTCAGCCGTGTTGTACTGTGTACTTATAAAGTTTGTGAACTGAATTAGGCTGTGTTTTCGGAACGGGAGGTATACTGAGTGTGTGTAATAAGGCAGAAGCCAACAAAAGCGGCACTATCCTCACCGGTACCTTTCCAGTTAATGGTGTGGACGCATCGATCTTGTTCAACTCTAGAGCCTCGCATACGTTTGTCTCACTTTCTTTTTCAAAGAGGCTGGGGTTAGACGGCGAAGAGATGCCTGACTTACAAGTCACTATCCCGTCAAAAGAGGGGATCAAGTGTACCCGCTATCACCGAGATGCTATTGTACGAATTAAAGATGAAGAGTTTCCGATCGACATGATAGAGTTCGAGGGACTCAGATTCGATGTTATTGTGGGGATGAACTGGTTGGAGCGGTACAAGGGTCGAATCCTATGTGTCGAGCATCGTCTACTTCTTTGGAGTCCGACTGGGTTACCATTTCATACCATCAAAGGCCCAGGGAGCCTTCGACTCAGATTATCTCTGCTATGTCCATGTATCGTGAGTTGCGAGGAAAGAATGATGTATATGTCTGCTATGTCCAGGACATAGAGAGAGAGAAAGAGTTCCGAGTTTAGCCCAGATGTGTCGGTAGTGTCGGAGTTTCCTGATGTTTTTCCTAAGGAACTATCGGGCATGCCACCAGCACGGGGAGTGGAGTTCGAAATTGAATTGGTGCCGGGAACCAGACCAATAGCGTAGGCGCCCTACCGTATGGCTCCAGTTGAGATGACATAGCTCAAAGAGAGCAGTTGCGAGACCTACTCAACAAGGGATTTATACGCCCAAGCGTTTCACCATGGGCAGCGCCGGTCCTCTTCGTGAAGAAGAATGGTAGTCTCCGCCTCTGCATCGACTACAGGGAGCTGAATGTTGTTACTATGAAGAACCGTTATCCTTTACCACGTATTGATGATTTATTCGACCAGTTGAAAGGAGCATCAGTATTCTCCAAGATCGACTTGCGATCCGGTTACCACCAAATCGCTATTCGAGAAGGTGACATTGAGAAGACCGCGTTCCGAACCAGATACGGTCACTACGAGTTCACGGTTATGCCGTTTGGTCTATCCAATGCACCAGCCAAGTTTATGGATTTAATGAACCGCTTGTTCCAAGATCAGTTGGACAAGTCAGTGGTAGTCTTCATCGATGATATTCTTGTATATTCAAAGTCAAGGGGTGAGCATGAAAGCCACCTCAGATGTGTGTTGCAAACGTTGAGAGAGAATCAATTGTATGAAAAATTTTCTAAGTGTGAATTCTGGTTGAACCAAGTTTCATTCCTTGGTCATGTTATTTCCGAGGCTGGGATCACTGTTGATTCGGCCAAGATAGATGCAGTGCGCATCTGGCCTAGGCCGAAGATGGTTACCGACATCCGGAGCTTCCTCGATCTGGCAGGATATTATAAGAGGTTTGTGAAGAACTTCTCCAGTGTCTCGAAGCCGATGACTTTCTTGATGAAGAAGGATGCACCATTCGAGCGGACAGACGACTGTGAGAGTTCCTTCCAGAGTCTCAAGGACGCTCTTACCTCTACACCAGTCTTGACAATACCAGACGGTACAGATGGTTTTGAGGTCGACTGCGATGCATCCGGAAGAGGTATGGGTTGTGTGTTGATGTAACACGGGAAGGTTGTAGCATACGCCTCCCGACAGCTGATGAAGCATGAAGAGAACTACCCTACCCACGACTTAGAATTGGGTGCCATTGTCTTTGCCTTGAAGATATGGCGACATCATTTGTATGGCGTAAGCGTGACAATATATTCATACCACAAGATTTTAAAGTATTTGTTCACTCAGAAAGAGATGAGCAAGAGGCAAAGAAGGTGGGTCAAGTTCTTGAATGACTACGAGATCAACCTTCGGTACAAAGAGGGTAAAGCAAATGTGGTAGCTGACGCATTGAGTCACCGAGCACACTCTCTCCATTCGCTAGTCTCTCATTCTAGCTTGGTTGAAGAGGTGCGGAGTGCTCAGATGTTGGATCAGTACATGCGAGAGATCAGGAAGAAGCTTATTGATGGCACATTCGAGGGTCAGAAGTATGATTTCTAACTCCACGATGATGACCTGATTAGGCTGAATGGTCGACTATGTATTCCGAGGAGTAGCGCCGAGCTGAAAGACCGCATACTGAGTGAATCCCATTGTTCTACTACTTCGATTCACCCCGGAGCTTCAAAGATGTATAAGGGCATGAAACGGTATTTTTGGTGGACTGGAATGAAAAAGGATGTGAATGACTATGTGGTTAGGTGTCTCACTTGTCAGAAGGTCAAATTTGAGCACCAACGGCCTGGTGGTATGGTGCAGCCAATGCTAGTGCCAGAGTGGAAGTTCCAAGACATTTCCATGGAATTTGTAGTAGGGCTTCCGCCTACAAGGGGAGGTCTGAATATGATTTGGGTCGTTGTTGACCGACTAACCAAGGTGGCCCGATTCATACCGATGAAGGACACTTGGAAAGTGGCAAAGCTAGCAGAGCTCATCGGCCGGGAAATTCTACGACATCATGGGGTACCGAAAACTATTGTGTCTGATAGAGATACAAGATTCCTCTCGAGGTACTAGAGATCTACACGGGAAGCGCTTGGTACCGAGCTGAAGCTGAGTATAGCGTTCCACCCTCAGACTGATGGTCAGAGCGAGCGCACCATCCAGACGCTCGAGGATATGTTACGTGCATGTGCACTTGACTTTCAGACCAGCTGGATTGATAAGTTACACTTGTTCGAGTCTAGCTACAACAATAGTTACCATGCTTTGATCAAGATGTCTCCCTTCCAAGCTTTGTACGGTAGACCATGCCGCACGCCTTTATATTGGGATGAGTTGAGTGAGATGGTCATTATAGGACCCGAATATCTGGAGCAAGTACAAGCAAAAGTACACCAGATACGAGCTAACATGAAGGCAGCTCAAGATAGGCAGAAATCATATGCCGATGTGCGCCGACGTGACCTGGAGTTCGTCGTGGGCGACCTGGTATTTCTTAGAGTTTCCCCTATGAAGGGAGTATTTTGTTTTGTCCAGAAAGGCAAGTTGAGCCTGAAATATGAGGGGCCTTATATTGTGACGGAGCGGATAGGCCCGGTAGCTTACAGGCTTAATCTACCTGCTGAGCTGGGCAAGGTACATGATGTATTTCATGTATCGTAGTTGAAGAAGTATATGTCTCATCCGTCACATGTACTTCAGCCCTAGAGGCTAACGTTAGAGTCGACCATGTGATCAGTGGAGACTCCCGTACGGATTCTGGACACTAAGACTCGAGACACTCGCCATAAGTCTGTTCGACTGGTGAAGGTCCTCTTGTCTAACCAGGAAGTCGAGGAGGCCACTTGGGAGCTGGAAGATAAAATGAGGGCGAAGTACCCGTCTTTGTTTACTCACTAGTTTTCGTATGTATAGGGTACGACGCGTACCCCTTTTAAGGGGGTAGAGCTGTTTCGGTTATGTATGTACGACATGTATTGAAATACATTGTCTATGTTGCTATGTTATAGACCTTTGCGTCTGAATGATGTTATGTTATCCGTACCTTGTGTCCGAGGGTTATTATGTAAGTATGTTTTGTATGGAAGTATTGTTTTATAAGTAATCCCCGTGTTCTAATTCAAATGATGTGTGGGAAGTGTGAACTTAGGGGACAAAGTTCTTTTAAGGGGGTAGATTGAAATACCCCAAATCTTGATATGTTGTTTAAATATTAAACTATGGTATATTAAGGCTAAAAAGTGCCTTAGAAACATTAGTAAACATTTTAAACCATAGAAAACACAATAAAGTACTTCAAAGACAATTTGAGCAAAAACATGCTCTAAGCTTGGGATAACCTTGGTTAAGTCTCAAATGGCTTACGAAGACTTTATTAACATGATAATGGACATGTTAGACCAATTACTAAAGGAAACCAATCTTGAAAACAAGTTAAAACATAAAATGTGCTTTAAGGAGTCTTAAAGCACATTTTTGAAAAATTGTCTTAGAAATGGGTTTTGAGTGGCTAAATGCCCATCACTACTCTTTAATTAACATGTGTACTACTTAGTATTACATTAATAAGTCTAAATCAATGGGAACTCAAAAATTTCACAATTATGTGCACTAGTTATGAATACTGCTCAATTTGTGCTTAATTAGCATTAAGTCAACATTAGCTTATTAAATGGTCAACAAAGCCATAAAATATCCCAAGAGGGATAAGGGGGCCGGTTTTTAAGTGTGGGTCATCACACATGGCTGATTTGTTAAGGAAGAATGGAAATAAAGTGTAAGTTCACTATTTACTTTAAGTTTAAAATATCTTAACAAACTTACCTCTCACCTCATTCTCTTCTTTTTTCCTTGTTCCCACCATCTCCAACCTTCTTCCTCCATTCTCCATCGGTTTTCTACAGCAACTACACCATTATGCATCTTTCATTGCTTGTAACTCCTAGCTTCATGCTCCAAAATTAATTCCAAGACCACCACCCTTCTAGTTTGATCAACCTCTACAACTTTGTCTTTTCAAATCGTTAAAAGCTCCATTTCGGTGCCATGAAGAATCACCAATGCAGGAGAAAGAACTCATCTTTTCATACCTTGTGATTCTCCTTTGCTTCAAGGTAAGGAAGACCAAAGAAAAACTTCATTTCCTCTCATTTTTGTTCGTGACCGAGAATCACCTTTTAATGGTGCTTTCTCTTGCTCTTTGATAGCTTCATTCCAAACTTCAAAGGACTAGGAGGAGTCCTCTCTTGCTACTTAATCAAATTCTCATACAAATCCAAGGTAAACATTCATTTTAATGTTTAAAACACTTATGCAAATCTAGGGTTTATTTATGAGTTTAAGTGTGAAACTTAATACTCATTACCCTTATATGTGTATTCGTTAGAAGATTGACAAGTGATCAAGTTCCTTGCCGATTTTCAATCAAGAAAGAACAAGGAAAAACAAGTGAGGAAGTTTTGAAGGAGAAGAGGTAAATGAACTAATTTAATGTAGTTTTGTGTCTTAGGAAATTGAGCTTTAAAATGCTTAATAAACTACCTAAGGAGCCAATGGTTAATGAGCTAGAAAACTATCGACAAGGAAGTTATTCAGGGCATATATGATGTTGTGTGTATTTGCAGGTCAAAGGCATTTAGTATGTGGAAATTCAGTGTTTAAGATTAACACAATTTAAGGGCCTAAGAGCCATGTTATTTAAGGGCCTAAGTGCCAAGCAAATTCAATTATGCAATATATTATGATGTAGTGTAAATTGGGTGGAGTTTTGTGTGCAAGAGTGTTCTTGAGGATTTTAGTGTTCTTAGGGTTTAAAAAGGTGAAAATCTATGTGTTTTGGTGTAATGATGTGATAGTGGAACCATGCCAAATTTGGTTAGTATACAAGGATTTTTAAGTGATTAAATGAAGTTTGATGAACTAGGAAATGCTAGGAATGGCTAGGTATTATATTGGTGAAAAAAATGAATTAAAGTGTTCTTGAATGCTTGGGTGACTTAGGAGTTGTTTTGAAGGATTTAGGAATCAAATGAGTGATTTGAGATGCACCAAAGTCATGGTGGGAGTGTGTTTAGGACTTATGCAAACTTTGGTAAACAAGGAAAGAATAATGCCTTGTAAAGGAGGAAGTTTGAACTTGTGGAAAGAAATCTTAAGGAGTTTGTGTAAAGGAAGTGTTGGTGAGAAATGATGCTTTAGAGAAGATGTAATGGTGGTGAGAAGGCATTTTGGTTAGTGGTTATCATAGGTATAAGCCACCACTTAGAAACTTGATGAAAAACATTACAAGTGTTAGTGGATTTTTGTAAGAAAATGAGTAAGTGTTGAGGAGTTTAGGGATGAGCTAGGAAATGAGTTAGGTGGATGTCTTATGAAGGTTTTAGGTTGCCAAATGATGTTAGAACACATTAGGAGACTTGAGGAAAAGTTTAGAGGAAATTTGACAAGTTTTGGAGAAGTTCTGCAATCGACCGACCCAGGGGACCAACCCAGGGGACCGACCCTGGCTGGGTCGGTCGGACTGTAATAAGGTAGTGGAAATGTTTCTGGAATCGACCGACCCAGGGGGTTGGGTTGGTCGGTGGGTCGGTCGGGCTAAAAACAAAAAAAAATGTTTCTGGAATGGACCGACCCGGAGGGCTTTGGGTCGGTCGGAGTAGGCTTGGGTCGGTCGGAAAAAAAAATCAGTGAAACCGAATGTTACTGGAATGGACCGACCCAGGGGGTTGGGTCGGCCGGTGGGTCGGTCAGCCCATAATTTTATAAAAAAACAGAAAAGAAATGTAGCTTACGTAGTACACCCTAGTGGGTATAATGAGGATAACCAAGTGTAACTTTAAATTGTAAAACATGTTATGTGAGTATGTAAAACACTTAGTAAAATTGAAAGCTAAATAAGGTAATTAACCGACCTTATTAATTATGTATAGGACTTTCATTAGGTGGAACTCGTACGCAGCAGGGACCAAGGTATGGTTTTCTTGCAGTCTGTTTGCTACCGGTTTACACCGGCTTGTGTGTTGTTTGTTTTCTGGATGTTTATGACTTTGTAAGACTTAAATCATGAAATGAGTTTACAGTCATTGTTGTTATTGTGGCGTGAGTGTACCGGTACCATTAACCTCGAATACGTGCAAACCCGTTAGTTGACCAAACTAGGGAATGTAAGAGAGCGGTACCCGGTTTTAACGGTTTGACTTAAGGAACGTTCTAACTACGGCTATGTATGAGCTAGTTGTGGTATATGTTGTTTTAAGTGTATTCCATCTCTCTTGTGTGCCTAACTGGGCCTAAACACTTACTTATGATTTATTGTGATAAGTTCCAACAATGGGACTTCTAACAAGTGATTACCCGGGGAGTGAGGAATCTGGTTGTTCCTGCCACGCGTGTATGTACGGCCGTCGATATCTGAACCAGATTAAACCCTCTTTATGTTATGGTTGTTTTCCTTCTTGGACTGCAATCACCCACAAGCTTAACCAAAGCTTACCTATCTGACTATTGATCGGACTAGGGGGATAATATGTACAGTGTGCTCGGATCACTATATCTGGCATATCTTTGGGTTAAGTTATTCGTTCGACAAACAAAACAGTAACGAGTTATGTAACAAGCTTAACATGAGATTGAGTTCATTCTCTAGGCTTACCAAGTTGACTAACTAATGTTTGGTTTGTTTCCTAAAGAGAAACATTCCTGTTATGTTATATGTTGTTGTTGCTATGCAATGTTTATCGCTATGCCTTGCATGTTGTATGTTAAAATGAATGTCATGTTATCATGACAATTGGTTGCGTGTATCCCGGTAGCCGACAGGCTGCACGTTAATCATACCAGCATGGGTTGCAGAGCCCCTTTGGGGCACCATATTTTATTTTGCAGGATGAGGATTGAGGAAACGGAGTGGCTTTAGATCCTAGGCGTATGAAATACTTTTGGTAGTTGTGGATGTTGGACCCGGGATGCGTCTGTGCTCCTGTGGTGTTATATTTTGGTAGTACCGGATTACAGTGATGGTTGTAAATATTTATATTCAGTAAAGTTGGTTGTATTTATGGATGTTAATACTATGCTCGGAAGTCTATGCATCAGACCGATACAAACATATCTATTCAGCCTTGTTAGCCACGTGTGTGGCTAACGGCGTGTAACACCAACTCGTTTAGTTATCGTTCAAGTTATAAATTTCCGTTGTGGTTTTGGTTTATTGTTAAGTTTACAGTAGGGGTGTTTCAAATCGTGCTGACTTATAAGCAGATTTGTACATTTTTTAAATTGATTTTGAATCTGTAAATGATTAAGAAATGAAAGTTTTCTTGAAAAACCGAATTTCTGGAAATTTTAAGAGACAATTATGATTGATTCAGGGTTTTTGGAAAGGATTGAGCGTAAGAAGAAAAGAAAATGATCTACAAAATTTTAATGTCCTAAGTGAAGTTCTTTGAGAAGCTCTTATTTGATTATTATAATAATATGATGTTGTTTGGGCTTAAGGGTCATCCTTACTAGGTGGGATCATGGCACACCATTGGCAAGGGCTCACCCACTATCCTAAGACTTGGTCCTAAAGATTAATTGTAACACCCCTCTCCACAAACACGTAATAATCTCTCTCGTAGCAATAAATAAAATATCTTACAGTGGAAGAATTAATAACAATAACAATACTCACTCGGGTGTCACCGGCCATTACTCGCCCATGCGAGCAACGAAGCCAAACTATCTCCAACAACCAACATAAACAAACTGCTAACCGTTGTGATAACGAGATAATTCCAATACATCATACTAAGTCCATACTCATAAACATCGACAAGTGAGCATCTACACAAATCCCAATATACATAATCGTACCATAATACAATTCACCATCTTCATTGTTATACAAAATAAATTCTCTGTGCGGTAATCAAAATAAACTCTAATTACCCTGTTCCCGCACTTCGGCTTCGACTACAATCAACAACCTGCATAATGGTGTAGTATCAGTGATAAACGCTGAGTATGCCGGGCCTGGACCCTAATGGTCACTTAGTCATTTTAACCATCTTATTATTAGATTGGTTTCATGTTTTTCCATTTGCAGTTATAATCAATACTTTAATATACATGCATAATATGCATAATTATCCATCCAAATTCTCATAAACATTCAACCATCCATCCAATCCAAATATTCATTTAATATCACAAACAACAATTGTATATCGAACGTATCGAATAATAGTACTGAATAAACGCCGTAGCGAACACCATCCTTTGTTAATTTAATTTGGCCTTCAAGGCCCCATCCATCCAAACCATGTTAATTAAATACCAGGTGGGCGTCATGTTAAGACAACCCGATAACCTCACCATGGACAGTAGTCCTCCCGTACACACAAAGGTGCTCATTTCGCCAGAGGTCCGGAGGCCCCTGACTATTCTCTTTTGTCTCATAAGACGTCCATATAAAGGCCGTAGCCACCTGACCCACGATCCAAATAGGGCTCGTTGGGTATAAACCTGGAGCGGAACCCAATCGGGAACCCCTCCGTGATCACAAATGCGCAACCAGGTAGTTCATAAACTACACTGGATTTCTCACCTCAACTCACACCATCTCTCTCTCATAATGTTTAAGATCTGCTCTTAGTCTTATGGAGAATAAAATTATTAATTAGCTGCCCAATGGGTCTCACGCATACCTAGAAGTATTCTCGGTCATATTCATGTTCGAGATCCATGCTCTAGAGACCGACAATGTCGTGACTCGTCCCTAAGTGTTTTACTTAGGTTGCCATATACTTAATATTAATACTATGGTATTATATCAAGTAACCGTCTTGTCATCACAATAATGTATATGTATGTTTATATAAGTCGATCTATAGTCGACGTAGTGTTAGTCCCGTAGGACGCTCGTGCATAAATAATTAATGCAGTAACACATAATCACATACACGTATCCAAAACACTTAACACACAAGTGATATCAACCAAATCCGAGCCCAACGATTTTCCTTAGGACAACTCGAATCAAACCCCTTTACATACCGTACACCTTAGACCAAGGATGCGCAGTGTAGACCACTAGCTCGTCAAGCGCCTTCGTCTGAAGTATGATCTAAACGGTAATAAACCTATAAGTCAGTCTCCATGACTAACTACATCCGGTATATCCGAATAACAAGTAACCCCGACAGTTCATCCCCGGATTTCTACAGTTAATTGTTACGGGTTTCTCTAAACCAGTCGGCTTGTTACTAAAACTCGTTTGTCAAAATATTTTGACTGTTAAGTTTATATCGTTATATTTCTTTAATCTTATCCACCATTAAACTTAGGTATATAACCTATAGTTGCATGTATGCATGCATGACTTATTATATTGTATTATTTTTCCACCATCCATTATAACACATGGTATTATATAATCCATTATCTTTAGCAAATTATATTTGCATTCAAAACCTATAACTTATAGTTTGTAACTATATTCATGTAATAACCACCACCATTAAATTATATGGTTTCCAACCATAATATATATCCATCCTTATATACATTATTCTTGTATATGTATATTTTATCATATAGGTAAGTTTCATGAGTTATAAAACTCTTATATTATATGTTACATTTTATCATCATATATTAGATGATTATTCCCATTAGTTGTATTATACTGTACAACCTATATTAAGATTATTATCCTAATATTATGTAACAATTTATGTTGTATATTTACAACTCCTAAGATTTATTCAATATAAACCTTAGTTTATAAATCCTATTTATTTATAGTTTGTCACATTATTTAATGTGAATATCCTTACTTATATTAATTCCATTAAAAACCATTAACACCATATAATTGTTATAACATTTATAACATTGTAGACCTTAGTCTAAAAATTCATATTCCAATCTTTTATAATTCGGTACAGCCCTTTAATTTCATTTAAATTCTATTTTGTCCACATAACATTATGTAATGTTATACCATATACTAATATCATATAATATGATATTTTTATTTCCTTTAATTTATAACTTACAGTTTTTATACAAAACTATATTATATTGCCGCATAGGCATATACATTTGTACCTTATTCTTTCCACATCCCATAGTTTCTTTTATTTACAAAATCACCCCATTATTTATACCACGTTATATATATCATATAATATAACATTTTTAACTTATAAAATGGTATAACCTATGGTTATATTTTTTTGTAAAATTCCGAACAGACCCATGTGTTGTTCTAAATTATTTTTCTAACCCACCAAGTTTCTATAATTGCCCTTTGGCCCAATTTATAACATATAGTTTTATAATATCATTAAAACTATATATTATACATATATCTTATTAGATGCTCTCATATTATTCTAAAAATCACCAAATTTCACCAAAGGATTATATTTACCCTTACTAACCATATACTTTCGGTATATTATATTTCCACCCCATCTTTTATTCCAAAGTGTCATTATGACATAATAACTATATATTATACATATATAGTTTATTTTAATTCCAAAAACAACCCATAAATTCCTAAAAATTCCTTATAACCCATGGGTGTTTATAATACCATTATACACCCTTTATTTTCGGTAATAACATATATACCACATATGTTATAAAATTGTTACAATTAAATACTTATCTTATTATAAAATCTTAAATAAGTTATTTAACTTATCTAATTTGGTCAAAACCTACCATATGGTCAAGGTTGACCACCTTAATATTTCCTTGACCATCAATCTCCATTTATCATGATTTAATACCCATATTTTTCAGAAATTACCATTTAACCCCAAAACTTTATAAAATCTTATAATTTTTATTTAAACTCATTTGAACCTCCAATTTTCGGCTTTATTATTATATAGCCCTCAAATTTAATTTAATTACACTATATATCCGATTTCCTTGCGGTAATATATATATACTACTTAAACTTAATTAAAACCTTATAAATACATAAATAAAATGGCCTAAATTACATGGCCTTATTACAAACATTAGCTCATAAAATGAATTACACATAAATGCCCAAAAATGCATTAAACTCTCGGCCTTACCACCATCTTTTCCATATTTACCAATTTTCCACATAATGTCTTAAATTTGACAATTATGTTAATTAATTAGTTATAAAATTTACTAAACCATTCCTTAATCACCTAAGGTCAAAATAAGACCTTCATAAACATGTTCACTCACGACATAAATATACACATATGTATAAACACATATTAATATGCCAAGTCTAAGTTTAAGTGATTTATACCTTATTTTTGCCAAGTTAAGGCCTTGTTTGGCCACGGCTGTTTGGAGATTAATTTTCCACAGCTTAGTTTACATGTTTTCAAACAGCAATTAAGGCAAGATTAGTCTCCAAGCAAGATCTAACCATAAGAAGTGTTTAATGTATATTTTCATAGTAAATTTTCCTTAGAATACCAAGGCAAGTATAAGTTGTCTTCGGCCTGTTTTTACAGTAGAACAAGAGCATCAAAAGAGCTACTAAAACCAAGTTTTAAACTGGTATAACTCAGATTAAGAGATGGCTAATTTTTACCTTGATTAAAATGCCTAAAATGGTGTTTTTGGCATGGATTTGGCTAATCCTTGAAGCTCTTGATGTACCAACTGAATAAGTATATTAATATGAAGATTATAAGCCTAGGAAAGAAAGCTTTACAACCGGATTTGAAGAGAATCAAAAGATAAGTGCTTAAAGCACATTTTTATACCTTAAAAACAAGATTAGATTTCTCCACCTTCTTCCCTTGTTACAGCCGAGATTCACCCTTCTTTTAAATAGAGAAGACAACCCCAATTAGCAGCTTACCAGATGATCATGCCTATACTTAAATCATTAATAAAGTTTTATTTCATTTCCGTTCATTGCTTATTAAAAAGCCAACGTTGAGTGATCTAAAAGGCATATCAGATTATACACACCGTTCTACACTAAATTCTCAAAGTGAAGAAACCTAACCAAATCAATAAAACAGTATCAAGTGAGCATGCTGAAGGGTTTGGCGATTCAAAAATAATTCAAAACCGAGCTTAAATTCTCATCTAAGATTATCAAGCAGGTTTTCTAACGTTACAAATATGGCCTAAAAAAATACCCTAAATTGTTTATTAACTAACTGGATAAATATGACCTAACAGATCTCTAACTTATTAACTAATAGTGAAGGCAGTGGGTTGGTTCTGAGACTGCCAAATTATCCTCTTAATCAACCTTCTGCTTGTTATCTGGTAATCAAATCTACCGACTATGCTACCATTTGAGCTTAAAGGAAACTAACTGGTGCAACAGGTTAATGCTTGCCATTATTTACCCCTCTGATTTATCTGACAAACAAAGTGAAGGTTTTAACCATAGGGTTTCTATCAATTCCATTACATATTCACATAAATATGAACAGATTTCAGAAGCTAAACTCGGTGACCCCCTTTTTTGAGACCAAAACAAACACTCGCACATTGACAGAAGTTAATCCTACTGAGCATATATCTTCCTGAAGTAAAACGAAATAGATCTAAATCGTAAGCGAAAGCATCAGGAGACATGGAGGAAATATATAGCAAGCACACAAAACTGGACCATGATATTCATGGGAGTTTAAGGAATAATAGAAGTCAAGAATCGGTACCAAAGGAGGAGCATACATAATTTCCTGTAAATAACACAATTACCCCCAAAGCAACAACAAAGAACATTGGTTACACCTGACAGGTGATTTATCAAAAAATATAGAATGAACGATAAAGTTTGGTAAATAATTAGACAAAGCAGAAGGAGAGTTGAATCGATTTAACCCATGTCTGGTAAGGATCTTACCGAGGCGTCAAATGAACACAAACCCTATTAAGTTAGTTCTGGAAACCAGTAAGACAATATTTACTGAACATAAACACTCCTCATGAAACCAACAAAAGAAGGGTTAAACTAAATCAAGATGAATAAATGAACAACTAGAGGGCAGTTTGCCCTTACACAAACCCGAGAGCGAAAGTAGTAAAAAAATCATTAGCAGTCAGCACAAACGATAAAGAGAAAAGAGTTATGACTGGAAATGACCAGTTTCACAGAGTTACAGAGTAGAGAGGGGAGTATAAACTCAAAATGGTCTCCATTCACCTTCTAATCAGATATTAACAACATAATCGGGTATTAACAACATCAGTATGTTAAGCGGAGAGAATATATCGAGTCACTACTATCAACGCCGAGAATAAACAGAACTCGAAACCCAAATAATCGGAATAACATAAGTATCAGAAATAGAGCAAGAATGACGAGAATAAACGGAACTTAAAACTCAAGCTCATACCTAAAACTTTTCCATGTCCATGGACTTCAAGGTCCATACCAGGCTGAGTCGTCATCCGAAAGTGTATGCAAAATAGAGTAAAGGGAGAGTAGAGCAAAAGACATAAAAATAGAGTAAGAGGATAATGGCTTATGTCTCGGGGTTGTCCCCAGAAGCCATACCCCCTCTCTTTGATAACCATCTAAACCACAAAACGATTCCAAGCATGGGGTTCTTTGTGCATTTTTCTGGAACCAAAGGCGTGCGAAACGGAGGTTCGAAGCTCTGGTTCTGAAATTTTGACAAAACAAAATAGGAGAAGATAAAACGACTCTTTTTCGGAACTATGTTCATGATAGAACCATGGTTTTACAAACTGAGTACAAAAAACGGAAGAATAAAATGATTGTGGGTATACTCGTAGCGAAACTTGAAATTGAAAGGGAAGAGAAGCACAAAACATAAAAAGAGATGACGAAAGGGAGAGCAAGGTGAGAGTCGTTTGCATGGAGAAACAGGCGCAACTTACTCTACTTCTGTAATGTCGGGGCCAAATAGTAGACTTCGGTTGGTGTTTGGTGGTGGTGATCGGGGAAGATGGTGAAGGTGGAGAGTCTCAATGGAGGAATAAGTTCAGGAGCATGGGTTTGGAGAGAAATTCTGGCGGAAGTGTGGAGTTGGAGGTGGTGAGAGGTTCTCGAGGGCAGACGAAAAGACAGGGGAGAAGCAGTTTTAGGGCTTTGTTTCTTTCTGAAAATTAAAATTGGAATTGAATGCACTTAATCAGAGTATCTAAGATGTTGGTCGGCTGGCAATAGAATAATCTATAGTAGAGGGTTTATACATGTCCATTAATAAGAATTAGGCTAGGGCTTTTGATAGACAAGGTCCAATTAGTATTATTTGGGCTAACTAAACAAAAATGGGTCTTATTTGGGGTTGTTGGGTTGTAAAAATCGGCCTAGTAGGACAAAGGGCCACGTTTGGCCTTGACTGATGGCAGACCCTTGTTTGGCCGCTCGTCTGAAAAAAAAAAACAAATCTCGCCCCTTCCGCTATTCAAACTCAAGACCTATGGTGTCCCTCTTGCATGATTCTACCAGTTATGCTACGACAATACTCATATATACATGGGGAATATGCAGTTTAAGCTTCAACATGGGTTAAAATAATAAAGGGAACAATAAACTCCTGCTAGGCCTCTAACCCGGGACTATAGGTTTCTTCAAGGGATATACTAACCAGTTATGCCAATGTAGAATTCAATATGTAAATGAGAAAAACAATACTAGAGCTTTGATTTCAACTGGATGAAATCTTTAAAAATGCATTTTAAACGGGAATTTACAAATGGACAAAATGTTCTACTTAATAAAATGAATGGGTTTCTTTCTCAAGAATTATACATTATAGACAACAAAATACTAAAACATAAATGAAGTACATAAAATAAACTGAATACCAAATTAACAAGTTCATGAAATAATAAAACAACATTAGTATAATGGAGATAAAATGCAAGTGAACATAATGATAATAACAGAAAAAGGAATAGAATCATTTATGCGTAAGTGATGAAATATGCTAACATGAATAAAATATAGTAATAAAAGGTACATGAAACGATAGAAATAATAATGGGGATAATGATGACAAAATAATGAGTAAAATGTAGAGGAATAATTAAAATGTCTTAGATAGGATGAAGTAGATAAAAATAAAAAACCGAGTACATAAATTAATAAAATGTAATAATAAAATAATGAAACAACTTTAAAACAAAAGCCACAAAATAAGTATACAACACAAAGTAGGATAAAATAGATTACGATAAAAGGCTCGTGCTCCTTTTCATAAGGAATGTGAGATTTAAAGATCGGGAACAGGATTCCATGTTTTGAAAACGGGGATGACCCTCTTATTTTTGGGAGACATTTTTATTGCTATATTTTTGTTTTAATATGAAAAGGGTGAGAATTTTTGGTGTCCACACTTAGTACTTTTTCGCTCTCTGTGTTTTGATAATACAGGTGACCGTAGACAACCTTTAGGTTACCAAATTATTTCTGATCCTTTGAGCTCAGTGTGGAAAAGCATTTGACGGTATTCCCTTAGCTAGCATATCACTGATTTGTTTTGTGGGGTGGTACCTTTTTTAAACCCGTAAAAAATCATCCCACATCACCCCTTAATTCAAAGATAGAAATCTTACATCAACAAAAGAAACTTTCCCTCTCAAAAACCAGCCCAAAACCGGCCTAATTTCAAGCCCAATACTATCTAAAAAATTGAAGCCCAAACCAAGCCCAAAGTCAGGCCCAAAACCCTGTTCAATTACAAGCCCAAAACCATCCCAATTCCAAGCTCGACCAAATTGCACTTAAAAAATCGGTCCAGAAATCAATTCAATACAAATTCAATTTCAATCTAATTCCCATTCTATTCCAAACTAATTTCAATCCAATTCCAATCTAACTTTATTCAATTTCAATTCACTTTCAATCAAATTCCAATCTAACTTCAATCCAATTCCAGTTCAATTTCAATTCAATTCAATTCATTCAGTTCATTTTTAACCCAATTCCAATTTAATTTCAATATATTTTCAATCCAATTCCAATTCATTTTTAACCCAATTTTAATCTAATTTCAACCAATTTCAATCCAGTTCCATTCCAAAATCAGTTCAATTCCAACCCACTTTCCATCCAATTCCAATTCAAAATCAATTACATTCTAATGTAATTCCATTTCAATTTCATTCCAATTTCAATCCAAAATCAATTCAATTCCAGTCCAATTTCAATCCAATTCCAATCCATTATAATTCCAACTTCAATTCAATTAAAAAAATTCGTTAAATTTCAATTCAATTCAAAAATTCATTTCAATCCCATATAATTCCAAACTTCATAAATCTCAAATTCCTAAAACTTCAAACTCCTTGAAACTTCAAAGTCCTTAAAATCTTAAGTACCCAGACTTTAATTATCTCATAAACTCAAATCATCTTCCGAATTCCCCCACACTCTAAATGTCTCACAGACCCGAGCGTCTCACAGACTTCGTCATCCCAAGGTTTTGAATGTCTAAAAGACCCGAGCGTCTCACAGACTTCGTCATCTCAAGATTTCAAATGTCTCATAGACACGGGTGTCTCACAGACTTTGATATCGCATCCCTCCCACAATTTGAACATTTCAACTCTCTCATAGACCCGAGTGTCTCATAGACTACAACATCTCACACTTCAAATGTCTCAAGAGGATTCAAACATCTCCTAAAAACTCCCAAATCTCGGACAACACTTAAATACCTTCAAACCCCACAAACTTCCAAATTTCACAAACTTGGAATTTTCCAATTCATGAATGCTCTTAAATCGTTCAAGCTCCACCAATGTCGAGCTCCATAAAAACCCTAGTTTTCTCAAAAATGACAAAAATTCCCAAAATCCATAAACCGTGAACTACGTAAGGTTTGATCTCAAGTGGGAGTTGAGTACGTAGGCAACCCACCCAGGGTGCGACCCATTCCAATAAAAAACCTCTTTTTCCAACTCTAAGGAGGTACTCATACCTCCTAAAAATTTCAAAACTAAAGAAACTCTTAAATATCCTATGATGCACTCAAACCTTCAAACAACCAGATTTCTCCCGATCTTTCAACTCTTTCAACCCATTAATCATCTCATTTGGAACCAGCTTGGCAGAAAATCTCGCCTCATCCACTCTCTATCTCTTGTCCTATTATATCCTATCTTTGTGGCCTTTAAAATGAATCTCTCTAAAAAGGTTTTGAAAGAAGGAAATCCCGACAATTGGAGACCGAGGTTTCCTCCTACACCATTCGAAGTCATGGTCGTTGCCACTTCTAAGGGGTGTAACCCAGCACGAACCCACACAGAATCTCTGGTATGATCAGATAAATCCTTTCCATTGGCAACAAATCTCAGAGTCAATCAAAGGTTCTTAGAACCCAATTTTCCTTCCTAGTTAATTTTAGGTCAAACTAGGTGGCGACTCTAGTCAATTTCTGCCTATAGGGCATAAGTCCGCGTGGAGCCCATTGAGAGTGGGAGTATTGCTCACTAGCATTCTCCTTAAGATTTTTAGGAAAGACAAACGATAAAGTAGGTATTTGAGGGTTGCCATAATAATGGTTTTTCACCCTACACATAATGGCAATATTTAGGATCTAGGATTTTTAGTCAATGCCATTTAAATGGACCTCCCTCATACCAAAAAAATCACTCTACACAACTCCGAATTCAAAACATTCAGGCTCAAGCACCTATCTACAAACATTCTAGCCCAAAGGCCTCATCCTCAGAAAATCTAGGGTCGAGTGCCAATCTGTATTCACAAAACCATCTCGACCCTTCTGCTTTACTTTCAGTTCAAATATATTCAGGCCCAAGTGCCTCATTCATGGTCTATAATATTTCAAAGTCAGACTTTTGAAGAGCATATTCAAAATCCAAGAATAAGAAGATTGCGATCATCTCTACGTACTCCCGATGGCACACCACAGTCGAAAGCTCGAGTCTTCTAAATGCCAGACAGATTGGTAGTATTCGAGTTCAATAAGTAGTCTGAGTTTCACATGCATTCTATTGCTTAACTTGTCATAACATCAATCACTCAAATGCATCACTTAGGAGTTTAACTATTTTAAAATGAACAACTCTTACTATCACTAATAAGAAGCATTGATTTTGTTAAATCATCTTCTTCTTCATGTTCGTAAACGAATGACATTTTCAAGTCCAAATAACGAAAAATGATTTTTTACACAAATTTCTTTTGAGAAAAAGGTTCATAAAATATTTATTTTTTGATAATGGAACATAGAAACTTGATTTTGTTTTGTTTCCAAAATTTTAAGCACAAAATTATCCAAAAGTTTGTTAAAACCTCAATTTAATGTTGGAGGCAATATGAGTTTAGGATTGTTAATCTTAAACTTTCGCTTAAATGTGTGAACAAATCTCCGAGTAAAAACTTCGTGAGAGCATCTTGAGAGGAAAACCATGAGCGAACGAGCATGTCAAATTTACACATCTCTAGTGATACCATACACAAAGGCGAGGTAAATGGCATAACTTCGACTGAAGGAGATAATTTGTAGATTTACTCTTAAACATGTGAAAAGTAACAAAGAGTGGATACACAACTCTCAGGAAGATGAAGCACCTAGGTACAGCACCATATAGCCAAAAAGCTTGTGAAACCTGAAATTAAAGCCTAGGAACCACCGCTGAGCCTTCCATATATTCTACTTTTTATGACATAGCTTCACAAAAGCCAGCTCACGATGATTACCTACCCTGATGATAAGTGGTGAAATAATGATGTTTTAAGGTCTTTATTCACCTTCATTTTACTTGGTGCATAACTCATTCGACCACTTAATAGAGTGTTTTTGTGATTAATAGTGAACTTATATAGTTTGATCTTTTCATAGGTAAAAGCTCACTTTAAGCACACTTTTGGACCCTTTTAGAGCTAGTGGCATGCATCAACAGATTCCCCATCCTTCAAGCTTTCCAACGCCATAAACGGGGAGAAATTCCGAGCTATAACGAAGATTCTAGGCCCTGCGCAAGTTAGAGCAAAGTGCCTCTGGTGTCGACCGACCTATAGAACCGGCCCACACTGGGTCGGTAGGAAGCTCCTGGGATAGAAATTTGCCTCTGCATTGGACTGACCTAGGAACCGACCCAGACTGGGTCGGTCGGAACTTAAAAAAGGTCACGTGCTCCAACTCCAGAAGGCCGGCCAACCCACGGGACCAACCCACTATGGATCGGTCGGACACGAAAACTTCTCTAAATTTGCCAGATTTGAGGCTTTTTCATTCATTCTCATTTCCACACACTTAGACACTCAACCTAGGAGAGAGAGACGCAATTTTGAGGGATAAAAGAAGAAAAAGAAGAAGAAGAAGAAGAAGAAGAAGAAGAAGAAGAAAACTTCTCTAAATTTGCCAGATCTAAGGCTTTTTCATTCATTCTCATTTCCACTCACTTAGACACTCAACCTAATAGAGATCCAAGCTCAACCACCTTCAACAATGGCTTCTTCTATCTCTCTCTCCCTTTTACTTATCTCTATGTTTGAGTAGTCTCATTTAGCACTTTGGGATGGGGATATGAACATAAATCCCCCAACTAGCTTGTATACTTCATTTATTGCGATTGTTTTCTCTCTCTTGTTCATTTAATGTCATAACTTGATCATTTATGACAGTTATGGTGATTCCCAACAACACATGATTTTGAGTTAGGTGTTGTGACCAAAGAGAGAGAGAAACCCTAGATTATGCTAGCTTTATTAGTTGGTGAAATTTGGGGGTATTAATGTGGACTTGTAATTAATGCTATCTAGTGATTTGAACTCTACTTGATTTGAGAGTTGGAAGTAGCTAGGTAAGAGTTGTCTCTTCCATATTTTGGAAGGTCATTACACTAGTCCAAATAGACAATTTGAGTGAAGTGGGTTTATAAGTGAAGTTGGGGAGGATTTAGGTGATAATAACCATCATAGGGTGCTTTCTATCCAAATCCATTAATAATCGGTTTTAGTTTCCTTGTTTTGTTTTCATTTTATCTTGAACCAAACTATTAAGCTGGCCACCTACTAAACCCCCATTTTAGTTGTTGTCTCTTTACCGTTTACCGAAGCTAGGGAGATAGATAGTCAATTTCCTAGTTGAACGACACTTTAATTACTAATTCGATTGGATCCACTTGCCCATAAATTGTGATATTGACCATCGCATAATTTTCCTAACAAGTTTTTGGCGCCGCCGCCGAGGAAATTGATAGTCTCTATCATTTTCCCCAGTTTCGGTATTTCCGGTTTTATTTATTTTAGTTTCCTTTATTTCTAGTTTATTTTTCCTACTTGTAATATTTAGTATTGCTTGTTGGTGAGCTTATTCAGGTACTTTCTGCTTCTCTTGTGTATGCCAAGTACCCGGTCTAGCAACTATCCTCTTGCTAGCCCGAGGTCCAAGCTTGAACGATCTCTAAGAAGAATCAGAAAGGATTTGAACAATCGCACCATGGAGAGCATTCACATTGAGCAAGAAATTGAGGACAATGGTCATGAGGAACATGGACAACAACAAGGCCAACACCGACCCCTCAAAGACTACCACCGACCAAACACCAAAGGAAGATCCTCAGCAATAGTTCTTCCAACCTTGATGCAAGCTGAAGCGACTCAATGGGCTTTCAAAACCCACTTCATCACCGCCATCCGGGACCAAGGAAAATTCAGTAGGGCGAATCCGGATGATGCTCCAAACCACTTAAGCCTGTTCTTGGATTTTTGCAACTCCTATGGTAAAGCTGATAATCTAAACGAGAGGATTCGGCTACAACTCTTTCCCTACTCATTGTCCGACTCAACTCTGAGATGGTATCGTAGCCTTCCATCAAGGTCCATCCACACATGGGAGCAAATGGCACTAGTGCAAAAAGGGTCTTTTTCGGCGGTTTTTTATGCCTTTTTCGGCGGTTTACAACCGCCGAAAATTCTACCGCCGAAAAAGGGTCTTCCCCTATTTTCGGCGGTTGTACAACCGCCGAAAAAGACCTATTTCAGAGGCAAAATTAACGTGAAAACATTGGATGATTTTCGGCGGTTCCAAGTAGAAACCGCCGAAAATAAGCAAGTTTTTGATTATTTTCGGCGGTTTCTACTTGGAACCGCCGAAAATCCTCCATTTTTTTTTGTTTTTCTTGTTTTCGTTTATAATCCCACATATGTCGCAAAACCTGTTAATATGCATCCAAATATGTCCACATATCTCTCTACATCACATGGTGGAGGATCTCATCACTCTTTGTAAGTAAACTGTCAAAAAAATCCCAAAAATAATGACACTTCTTACAAATGACCATACACACCACATTTAAAATGGTCACAAGACCATACACCACAATTCACATAGTCACAAATGACCATATACATACATAATTGATCAAATGTTCACTAATATACTCATAGTGGTCATTTTTTACAATCTATCTAACCATAAAAGTCTAACGAAAGTTCTAAATAACAATTCGAGAACAAAAAGCAAAAATCAAACCAAAGTGATGGAGACGAAATCCGCCAATCCTCTAGCATCCCGTTGATGGTTTCTGCGTTATATTCTCCAACACTAGGAAAAACCTTTGAAAAACAAAACAAGACAAAATTGGTTAATCATCAAACAATTATATTAGTAATTGAAAAATAAATATAACTTTGATATACCTTTTCTAAATGATCATCTATCTCACCAAATAGGGTGACTATGTCATGCATATACCTCATGACATAATACCCACACTCTGAACCTCCGGGTTGACGTGAACACTTAAACACAGGAAGAACAAAACTAATTATATAAGACATTTATTTGTGATTACAACCAATCAATAATAAACAAGTAACCGATGACACATTTACCTTCACTGAAGTCCATTGGATGGAATTTTTTGACCTTACACCAAGCTCTGAAAGCAAAACACCTTGATACCAACTGCATAATTATTATCATCAACATATATACACATTAATTAAATTAGGATATCCATTCATAATAAAATTAAATTAAAGGAGTTGAAGTAGGAAGATTGTTATCATCTGGTAGCATGTCGTGGAATAGTTCTAGTATTGCCGTAAAACTCTTATCACTCAAGCCAAATCTTGCTTTAAGATTGAACAAATGCAGCACGGATGTCAACTTTGTATATTTTTTGCAACCGAGAAACAAAGGGGTACGTGATGCATCAAGTAATCTTTGATATTCAGCCGGTTTGTCTGTGAAATTATCTTCAACATCTTGCAGCATAGAGTCCAGTTGTTCAATCTTATCACTGTCGTCGTTGATCAGTGTCACTCAGATCACACGTATTATCAGGAAATGTAGTATCGTCTGTAACCATTTCTGGTTCACTGTTCGGTTGAGTGGAAGTTTGCACCCTGCTACTGGCTTCTAATGACTCGCCATGCAAAAACCATATCTTATAGTTCGGCATAAATCCACGCCTTGATAGATGAAATCTGATTGTATGTAGGTTAGGAAACTTATTGCGAAGTTCACATTGTGCACATGGACAAGGAATGTGTGTCTCGTTCATCCTTTTCTGATGATCGAGAGCTGCTTTGCAAAATTCATTATCCACTTTTGATTCAAAATAATTCCCTCGCTGACCGTACATCCATTCACGGTCCATTCTACAAACTCCAAATGAAAGTTAAAGCTTAAAAATAACTACAAAAATATATTGGTAAACTATCTTTGGAAATGATATATAATGATATGGTTCTTGCATGGTGAGTCTGTATAATATATATATACACATCTATAATATATATTATAGATATATATACTACTTGATTATCTTATATGTATATATATGTAATGTATATATATATATATAACCAACAATATATTAAATATATACGTATATATAATTCTGCAACTAACTATTATATATAAATCAACGAATTTTACAAACAATTATGATAAACAAAAATTCAACGAGGTTGAAGAATAAAACTAACCTATTTTTGGAAGGACGTGGAGTAGGCGAAACTCGGAGGGAGGAAACAGGGCGGAGGACGGCGACAAACGTATCAAAAGGAGTAACTGTGAACCATAATAATTAGAATAATAGTTGTAGTTATAAAAAAAATACATACAATTAATCAACAAAAAACTACCCTCACCTCAACTGGGCTAGGATAATAGTAGCAGAATCGAGTGGATAATATATTAAATATATATGTATATATAATTCTGCAACTAACTATTATATATAAATCAATGCATTTTACAAACAATTATGATAAACAGAAATTCAACGAGGTTGAAGAACAAAACTAACCTGTTTTTGGAAGGACGAGGAGTAGGCGAAACTCGGAGGGAGGCAACAGGGCGGAGGACGGCGACACACGAGATCACAAGGAGTAACTGTGAACCATAATAATTAGAATAATAGTTGTAGTTATAAAAAAAGCTACGTACAATTATTCAACAAGAACTAACTATTACATAAAAATAAACTAATTACACAAACAATTATGATAAACGGTAATTGATTGAGGTTAATTGAAAAATAAAGCTAACCTGTCTTGGTATAAATGCACCACGTATAAATGTTGAACGAAAGGACAAGATTCTCAGGCGGAGCTCAAAGGGAGGTAATAGAGCGGAGGACAACGACAAAGGGAATGTCAAAGGGTGTAACTGTAAAGAATTATATGAATTATAAGTGAGTATAATAGTTATAGTTATGTAAAAAATTAATAATTATCAACAAACTTAGTACAATTAGTCAACATTTTTAATGTTAAATTATACGATAATTCACCAATGTCATTTACCTGTCAACAATTCACACAAACAATGGTAAAATAGCAAAAAAAGTCACTGAAATTGGTTAAGTCATTTCATCGAACACCTTGCGAGCATATATATTATTTTCAAAAATTCACCACATATAGTATTTCCAATTAAACCAATCAATAACTTACACTCCAGATGACATATATCAATCAACAATAACATATAAACAACAAATTAAGACCTAATTCAACCAAAATTCGATAGTTACAATTTGCAAAAAACTAACCTAAATCGACTCTATTTAACCCTAACTTGCGCAGCTTCACAGGTGGCGACAGCGGCTGGTGGGGCGGCTCCTAGCGGCGGTGACGGCAGGCGGAGGCGCGCGGCGTTCGACGGAGTGAAAGGAGGCGATTTGGTGGCGATTCGGGGATGTTGGGTGTGGCGACGATGTGAAAATGGAGAATACGAATTACAGTAATGTCGAGCTCGGGGGGTATAGAAATAAGACTCATTTTCGGCGGTTCCTATGTACAACCGCCAAAAAACGTGTTTTTTTTAAAAAACATCATTTTCGGCGGTTGTATATAGGAACCGCCGAAAATAAGTCTTGTTTTTCGGCGGTTCCTATATACAACCGCCGAAAATGATGTTTTTTTTTAAAAAAACACGTTTTTCGGCGGTTGTATATAGGAACCGCCGAAAATGACCTCACCCGACACTCTTTTTCGGCCAAAATATTAAAACCACCGAAAATTGGGGGCCGAAAAAGGCCTTTTTTCTACTAGTGTGGCTAGCAAATTTATTGCCAAATACTACCACACAAGTAGGACAAGGCAATTAATTGGCGAAATCAACACCTTTTACCAAGAACCGGGTGAAACTCTATATAATGCTTGGGACCGGTTCAAGGAGTTGCTCATGAATTGCTTCCATCATGGTCTAGATGACCAATCCTTGTGTCTTTCGTTCTTCAATGGGCTGGACGACTCCAACCGCCTTCTTGTTAATTCCTCCGCGGGAGGGAGCTTCATGACAAAGTCTCCCAAGGAAGGAATAGAACTTCTAGAGACGATGACAAATGACACAAGACAATGGTCTAGAGCCAAGGGAAGAGTACCAAGAGCAACTAACCTCCTCAATGTGCAACCCACCGATCATCTCTCAGCTCAAATCTCATCTCTCACGAAGATGGTAGAGAAGCTAGCAACCACTCAAACCGAAATCGTCAAGACCATAGCTTCTTCATCTTCCGGTCAATCCTCAGAGAGATGTGCCATTTGTGCGGGTCCCCATGACACTCGATGTTGTGAAGAGGAGATGAACATGAACCAACAAGAGGATGTGAACTTCATAGGCAACCGAACTTAAAACAACAACAATGCGCCATGGAGGAACCATCCGAACTTTTCATGGAGAAATGACCAAAACCAAGGAGAACTAAACAAAAACTTCAACAACTCTCAAGGGTATAGACCTCAAGCCCAAAACCAACCATAAAATTTTCAATCCGGTTATAGACCACAAGGGACTTCTCCCGGCTTTCAACAACAAGATTCCCCATCTTCTTCTTCAACTGGGATTTCAAGGTTAGAGAACCTCATGGCGCATTTCATTGTCACCGCCAAGACTAAATTTTCGGAGCAAGAGGCTTGCAATTCTAATCAAATGGCATTTAATAAAAACATTGAAACTCAACTTGGGCAAATATCTCAACAGCTCGCTCAAAGGTCTCCAAGCACTTTTCCAAGCCAACCCAAGCGTAATCCGAAAGAGCAACTCAATGCTATTTTCGTGAGAGAAGATGTTGAAGAACAGGTTGGCAAGATAAATGTGATTGAGACTTTGAAAATTCACCCTCTTCATCAAGGATGGGCTATGTCTATTGAAGCATCAAAAAGAAAGATAGCCTAACTTGAATCTTCTTCGAGAATTCATGATCATGAACTTCAAGATGAGAGGGAGCACTTGGGGAGGCTTTGTACAAACTATGCAAGAAAGAAAGCCAAGTTGGAGAATGATGAGGAAGGGATAAAAGTTGTTACCTGGAGGAGTGGTAAAAAGAAGAAAGGGTTCCAAACCCCACAAGACTCAGGTGAATCCAAAGAGGATGACAGAGAAAGGGCTGAGTTTCCATTAGAGAAAGCTTCCCAAAGCACTCTTACAAACCAATCCATTCCAAAACCTTCTACTTATGAACCACCCTCGTCTTTCCCAAACCGAGTGAAGAAACAGAGTTTTGATGCAGAATATGGAAAGTTTCTAGCAGTGTTGAAACAATTGAGCGTCAACATCTCGTTATGGGCTTAATTGCCAAGAAGCCTAACTATGCCAAATTTCTCAAGAATCTAATCTATAGTAAGGCAAAATTGGCGGAAGCCGGAACTACCCAACTAAATGAGGTGTGCTCTGCTATCCTTCATCGACCTTTGCTCTCAAAGTGCAGTGACCCAGACAGTTTCACCATCCCGGCCATGATTGGTAACACCTTGTTCCAATACTCCCTATGTGACTTAGGTGCTTCCATAAACTTGATGCCTCTTTCTACCTTCAAGAGGCTAGGAATCGGTGAAATGAAGGAGACCAAGATGGTCTTTCAGCTTGCGGATGGGTCAACAGCCCACCCAAGTGGAGTGATCGAGGATGTTATTATCAAAGTGGAGCACTTATTCTTCCCATGCGATTTTGTCATTTTAGACATAGAAGAAAACTCCACTACACCTCTCATCCTTGGTCGACCTTTCCTTGTCACCGTTGATGCTCAAATTGCTGTGGCAAGAAAGACCATCACCATGCAAGCATATGATGAGAAGTTGGTCTTCACAGCGGGGAGGTCCCCATATAACAAGACGACAACGGTCAAGGTTGCAGAATAGGGGACCTAGCCACACTCATCTTCTTCACATCTCTTCATCACTCTACCCGAAGGGATGACCATCAAGGATGAACCACCATTAATCTTTGAGGAAGAGAAAGAGAGGGTCGGGAAAGAAAAAGGTAAACTTGCATCAAAGTGGATACCCAAGAATGTCTTCCATTCATGCTTTGGATGTCCTCCTCACATCCACCCTCCAGGTTTCTTCTAACCCTAACTATGGTCTAGCCAAAGACCTTAAAAAGATGGGCAGCTTTCTGGGATGCAACCCGGACTACTTTCATGCTATTGTTATTGTGTTTTCTTTGTTTGCTGGTTTAGCTTTGTTTTGGTAGTTTAGCTTTGTTTGATTGGTTTGCTTGTTTTATCCTATTGTTATTTTATGTTTCTGCCTCTTTTTGAATGTGTGTGCTGCCTATGGATGATAATAAGTACTTTGGGCAACAAAACATGCATTTTGGAGAGGTTTTGTCCATGACTGACCCTAAGACTGACCCTAAGTGGGTTGGTCGAGCCCAATTTTGCAAAATGAGAAGTCTCTGCACCGGACCGACCCTAGGGTGGGTCGGTCAGTCCCAGGTTTTCAAACAATTTCTTTCTACAACGGACTGACCCTAGGGTGGGTCGGTCAGGTCAAGATTTTTGAAAACTTTACTTTCTGTAACGGACCAATCCACCGACCGACCCAAGGGCGGGTCGGTCGGGTCAAAATTTTGAAAAAAGGGAAGAAAACATGTCGTTTTAATTAAGTCAGTTTTCCCCCTTTCTCCTATCTTCCCCTTCCCGACCCCAACCCCCATTCCTCTTCGCTGAAACTCTCCCCCGATACCCAACTCCCAACCCTCTCCTAGCGAACACCACCACCCCAGCCCAGTCTTCCTGCGCCGCCTGCTTCTCCGACCGCCAACCGCCGCCACTCACGCTGAACTTCAGACGCCGCGCGCCAATCCGCCACCACCCTACTTCCCCAAACAAGCAGCCCTAATCCCCTAAATCCCTAACTTCACCAATTTTCCCCCAAATCATTTTTAGTCGATTTTAACTCCAATGTTGTCAAACCCAAAGGTATGTGATTCTAGTATTAACTTGTTAATTTTGTGAATTTTTGAACAAGTTACACTTTGGGCTAGGATTAGGTTGAACCAAACGCGGTCTTGGGTGAGAATTCGGAATTTTGGTGAATTTGATGTTGGGAATGCTCTTAATTGATTATGTTATGGTTTGTGTGTGGAATTGGGCTAGAAATTGTGGATTTGTGATGGTTTTAGCACAATATGTGTACTTAATGCCTTATTGAATTATGCCCAATTCATCATGGCGTTGCTATGGTTGGTGGTGCTATTACCGTTTAAACTTGGTGAGTTGATTAGCCACCATTTTTGGTCTTTCATTCTCTAAAGTAATACACTAGTGTGTGTAGGAATTAACGTTGCTCAAATGTGCAAAACGGGGTAAAGTGTTGAATTACGTAGTGAGATTTGAACTGCTTGGGAGAAATGTGTTCTTGGGATGCTGTAATACTTGACTGACAACCTTTTGGTTAATTTTGTGGAGATTCTTAGAACCGTGGGAAAGGGAAGAAAACAGGGGAAACCATGCCGAAATTTATATAGAAACGTGTCGTTGCTTTTGCTCTTCCATGTGCTTCATGCTTACTTTTTGCCCAAATGCTTAGTATTGTCCTCTTTTTGTTCTAACTTCACATTGTTTGCTATTTTTTCCTTCTTCTTTTGTTTTTCTTTTTTCTTATTCATTCTCCTTTTATAGAACAATGGCCCACAGACACCGACGCGCAGCTAGGAGGGTGGAAGCCAATGTTGGTCTCATTGATGGCATATTCATAAATGAAGCCACCCACACTTGGTATAACGCCCCCCCCCCCCCCGCAAGGAAATCATGGGGGAGAGGACGATAGATCCCACTCTCATCGATAAGCTCCAGCTCCATGCCCACCTAGACCCCATCAGTTAGAGCTGTCTCCTAAGCATGGGTGATTAGTACTACCCCAATCAAATCTACGAGTTCTATGCAAATGCCATTGTAGATCGGCATGAGAGAGAGGTCTCTTCCTATGTTGGCGGGCATCAGCTCACCATCAATTAGGAGACCTTTTAGACCTTTCTTGGGGTGCCATGGGAGGACGTGACCTACCGGCACTGGATCATGCCCGCCGAGCTTGATGCCAACTGGAGGAGGCTACTTAGTCACCCTACCAGTCCAGCGCCGAAAGAAGAACCAGACTGGGACCGATGTTCGAGTCACTATCAAAACCCTAAACTTATTAGGGTGATTAAATTACTCTAATATGATATTTGAGGGCCTAATAGTGCCTAAGTAATTTTGGTAAAGAGAATAAATCCAAAAGAAACAAGAAAAATGCTTAAAAAGTGAAAAACGCTAAATTGAGCGTTAAGTGACCCTAGGAAAGATACAGCCTTAAAAATGGTATTGGATGGATTTTAAATGCTTAATAAGGCCTAAATAAGGTATGGGAACAATTCCCGAAGAAAACGGATCCAAATAATGTATTAAAATGTCAATTAAGCTTTAGCGCATGTTTTTTCGAGAAAACCCAAAAACGTGACTTTGGGTGGTCAAATGAACCCGTAAAAATTATAGTTCATCAAATAACTATAATTAAACATTAATGGGAGCTTAATAACCAATAAAATTAAAGAAATGAGAAAATTCGGGAAAACGGGCCCGGTTAGTGAATAGTGCTAAAACTGGGTAAATTAATGAGCGTATTATGTAAAAGACGAAAAACGCTCCAGCATGGGTATATAGTGGGGCCGGGTTTTGGCTGGTAATCAGCCCACTCACACACTCACACTAGACAAGCTAGTTAATTCAAGAGTTGAAAAGTCAAAAGAGGAAAAAGTACAAAGAGCAAAATAATACCTCTCTCCTCTCATTTCCCTCTTCTCTCTCTCTCTCTTTCTTTTTCCTTTCCCCACCGTGAGCCCTCTTCTTCCTCCCCCTTCTACTGGCGATTTTGAGCTTCACCAAACAGCCATGGCTTCTCCACCTCCTCCCCCTTGTACAAGTTCCATTAAAGCTCCAAATGCAAAATAAATTACATATTCTTCTTCTCCTCATCATTCTCTATCTTCCTCTCTTTGAAGAGAAAATGGAACCACCTTGAAGCTTTGAGTTCTCTCTCTTCTAAGGTAAAAAGATTCATCAAAAACCTCATTTTTCTCCATCCTCTTGTGTTAGCCGATTTCCCCCTTTGGTAATGCCTTGAATTTATCTCCTTGTTGAGCTTTGTTTCAACACTCCAATGGTGATGGAACCCCCTTCTTGATTCAAGGGTGAAAACCCCTCCTAAAAACTTCAAAGCTAAAACCCTAACTTTGTGCTTTTAGCCCCTTTCATTGAATTAGAATTTCCTAAGGGTTTAGAAGATTAATTGAATGCATTTTTTGTGTTCCTTGGGTGTTGGGATGGAGTATAACAACTCCATTCCCACTTGGCTGAATTTGAGGAGAGGAGGAGCAATAGGAGAATTAAAAGAGGAACTTGTGAAATTAAGGTAAGAAATCTACCTTAAACCTTGTTTTGATTGTTTTAGAATTTGGGATGGGTTAAACTAAATAATTAACCCAAATTATGTGAAATAAGTAGTTGGTTGAAGTTGAGGGAATTTGTGGATTGTTATTTGAATTAAGGGCTTTTGAAGCCAAGTGATTTGAGTTTGTGGCTTTATTATGGTTATTGGGATTTTGGAGCTATATTGTTACTTTGATGAACTTTGGATTGATATTGAGTGCTGGTAGGACCCTTGTAAGGGTGTGGCTAGATTATGAAAGAAAATTGGTGAGAATTGATGAAGTTGAGGATGCAAGGTTTATGGGGAGGTTATGGCAAAATTTTAGTAGGAAATGATGTTTGAAGATTAGTTGGTAAGTGGGGGAAACTTAAGTGTTCATTTGGGTTGAGTAGAGTATAATAATAGCCTTGATATGGTGAATGAAGAATGGGTTTGAAAGGTGTAAAAATCTGTAGCAAAATGACTTGTGAGGATCTTAGAAATGCTAGAAAATAGTTAGTGTGCAAGACTTAGGAAATGAAAGTTGAAGTTGGGTTTTGAATTGCAAATGTATAAGAATGAATGGGAATGGTCATTAGGTGATTTGGTAAGGTTGGTAAGAGGTAGAAACTAGTAAGAAGAAGCTAGAAATGCATAAGTGTGCAAAATGTGAAAGTGAGAATGAAATTTTGTAGAAAAAGAACAAGAATTGGAGTAACGGGATAACGGGGTAAGTACGGGAGTAGCAATTATGTATGTACCATAACACCTTAATATTAATAGAACCATTTGACATGTAATCAGTGGTTCAAGAGTAAGACTCGAGGAACAAGGTGAACCGAGGAACGTGAGAACACCCGGAAAAGTTAACCCTGGTGAAAGGTATGATTTTCTTATGCCCTGTATCCTAACTTGGTTACTCTGATTTGTGTGCTTGTTTTATTGTGTGATCACCTTAACAAGATAAATGCACGAATTGGATTGTTTGCACTTGTTAGTGCTTGTATTGCATTGTAGCTTGTTGGATTGTAATTTGAACTAAAGTTTGTATAATTCATGAAATGTGTGAATTGTGAATGAATTGCTTGAATGTTGATTCTGTATTGTAGTTCGATTCATAGTTGAGTCTTGTTTGATTAGAGACTTGAAGAAAGAGTCAAGTTGTGAATTAACGAAAACGGGGAAACCCACTAAAACTATCGAACCAAGAAACGATAACACAAACTATGAACTCACTAGAACGTAAGAGAATTGTACAGGAATTAGTAAACTCCCGATAACTGTGAGAGAACCGAATTGACTTAAGCCATAAAACAATTAATGGTTGGAGTATTTAAGTAATGGAAGTATCGCTTATATAGTGTACTCGTGATAAGACCCATCAGACCGATATTGATTTCATATTTTGTTTGGATTGGATTTAGCCTTGTTAGTCACGTGGGTGACTAACGACATGTATCACCCACCGGTTGTAGTTTGAATTCCGCTGCGCTGTTGTTGGTAATTGAGACGGGTTAGGAGATAATTGTGTAATCACCGGTAGGGGTGTTATAAAAAGTGGTATCAGAGCGAAGTATCGATGTGATAGTCTAAATACCGAGTTTAGGAAGATACCGAGTTAGAAATTAGAGACTTAGGGCTAAGGGTTGAGTGTTAGCGTGTGAGGTACGCTAGTTAGGAACTTCTAGTACGATCTGGATACCAACATAGCCAATCCCGCTGTAACACCCCAACCGTTACTCCTTCCGTTAACCACTAATCATCCTCGTAATTACCTTACTCGCAGCGGAATACTTACTTACTCCCGACGGGTGATACAACGCCGTTAGCCATCCAAGACTAACCAGGCTACTAATACTTACAGTAACGGTCTGACGATTAGAATATACCGAATACATGATACTTACCTTACAACGCCAAATACTTACTTACATTTGATTACCGAGTATCCAAAATATATGAATTACATTCCAAGACTATTCCCCGAAATTAAGAGTTTATACATCTACTCCTTTCTATCCAATCAGAATTCATTATCCAAAAAGGTGTACCACATGGTACACCGGCTACTCAAAAAGGCCCTAGCTGTGTACAACTCGGTACACCATCCAAGTCTACCAACTATACCAAAAGGAATTAAAATCCGGTCCTTAATCTACCATCACGCCTCGCAGGTACCTGTAGAATAAAAACATTCCCCCTAGGGGGTCAGCTTACGCTGCATATGATAACCGCATACCCCGCGTACTAGCGAGGGTACGCCAACTATTTGGTCGAATACATGCGGTTCGTTTCATTCATTCATACATACATGCTCGATACAATACAATATATTCATTTCACAAGGCATACATACATTCAATACATGCAAGGAAGACATTACCAGTCAACCGTTCATACTTACCAGATACTCACCGCGATACGGAGATATACTTCTCCCATTCATACAAAGGTCTTGTTAGCTTCATTACACACCCGGGTTAATCGGGTGTTCAATACTCTTTTACTCAAGGTCAATGACTTACAATAGTCAAGACCGATACACATACAATACTTACTTCTTACTTACTTTACTCAAGTCAAGTCGGTATGACCTCCGGGCAGGGATTACTACATCGCACCACCGGGCTTTAGGGTGGCCCACTAATCCAGGATGCTACCCATTCAAGGGATTTGGTCCATGGAAAAGATTACAACCAAGATTCGAATCCAACCTCTTGTGTTTCCTTATCTTCACGCGTTGCCGAAACTATATCGGACTTCTACTCATTCCATTTTACTCATTACCCATGTTAGGAGTTAGATTGTTAGGAATTAGTAGAAGTCAGTACTTCATTCCCATACATCAACACAATACACAAGTACTCATCATGTACACATACACTCCATTCTCATTCATTCATTTCATGAATTATACAAACTAAATGTTCAAGAGCATAAAGCAAGAACAATATAGTTCAAGCATAATTATGTGCAATATAAGTCCGATTCGTGCAATTATCTTATTGGTGATCACATACACACACAAATTGGGGTAACCAAGTTAGGATATAGGGCATGAAGAAATCATACCGTTCACCGTCGTATTCGCACTACCGGATTCCTTCGATGTTCAACTATTTGATCCTATACATACATGAAGTTGTATGATCAATGATCCAACTTACTCATTCAGTAATACTCCTAATGTATACTTGCTACTCCTTTACATTCATACTTGATTATAAAACCATTCCTTTTCTTATTACCTCTTAAACTTGCTTCTTACTCATTTACTTACTTTCTTACCATTATTACTTCATTAATGGTGTATTACTACCTGTAGACACCAAAAATTCTCACCCCATAAAGCAAATTCCGAAATAATAAACACAATAAGAGGGGTCGTCGCCTTTCTTTGTCAAAACGTATTGACGTGCATGCCAAAACGAAACCACCGTTTTATAGTATTTTTCAAAGCATTTCATAAAAACACGATTTTTCGAAAATGAATTTCCAACGACAATGCGGGTTTAAACCCGCCCCTTTTGTTTTATTTACTTATCTTATTATTGATTTTGTTTATTTAGTTATCTTCGGTGACCTAGAGGTGTTGGGTTCGAATCCCATTACCGCCCTGTGGTTTTGTTATCATTTTGGTTGCTACTTAAATGGTGGAACTCGGTCCAGTAAGTCCATCTCGTTGTCGGACTATGCCCATTTGTGACCCACTTAAAAAAATAATAACGAACAGAAACTCTGGCCTCAATCCACCGCCCTGCCCCTTTCCAAGCAGTATAAAGCAACACTAAAAAATAAACCTACAGTGGCAAGCCGACATTCATTTTTTTTTTGACGACCCACGTCTGTTCTTCTTCCATTCGCTTCTCCTCACCACCGTCGGCTCCAAAAAAAATCAGACAACCTTCCTTCGTCGATCAATCCAAGGTCACCATGGAGCTCCTCGTACTCTTTTGATTTCTCTTCAAAAAAAAAATCTTATCCCATCACCCGCTTCCTCACTACCGATCTTCATCGCTTTCTCCACCATCCATCGGATCTTTACCCTCAAAAGAACAAAAAATAGAAACCCAACGTTTTCTCATCCTCTGGAAAATGAACCTTCTACACTCGTGAGACTCATATTTTCTCCAAAAAACGGTCCAGCAAGCTTCGATAATCCTGGATAAACACCCACCAAAAGTCTTCAAATCCTATCCCGAATCATTTGAGCACTGACCACAGTCCATCGAAACCTCAACGAAGGGCTTCTTCCGTCGAATTCGATTTCCTACTCAGCGACAGAGCACATCCGATTGAACACCAAATCCATGAGCTCACGAGACTGGCGTGAAATCTAGATCCTAACTCAGGGCGGGATCCATTTTTGTGTTTGTGAGTTCGCGTGCTGGTAAGCTTGTGGATTTCTAAAATTATTCCCGATTGGTTCTGTCGGGGTGGTAATGAACAAAGGGTTTGTGGTTTCCTTACTTTCATATCTGACGCTAGTGCATGTTTCACACTTCATTTTGTTTTTCCATGTCTCATTTTCTGGGTTCGTCAATATCTGCTTGTGTAACGCTGATGTAGGCCTAAGTTATTCTCGGGTTCATGGATTCACGAAATTGCACGAAGAGCAGTACTGGTTTCCTTTCTCTGTTTGGGATATTTGCTTGTATCAAAGCCTTCATCGGCCGTGTAATATGTATGTAATGTAATCACTGTGGTTCGGCATTGCACACTTTGTAAAATTGTAGTTCGACGTCAAAAAGAAAAGAAGGAAATGATAAATGGATTTGTGTGCAACTCTGTTCGTTTTCAGTACGTATATCACAGGTTTACGATGCTGGAATCTCCCTCTGTAACCTTTGTGCCTCAGACCGTGAGACGACATTGTCCTTATTTGCAAGGTTGTTTTATTCACCATTCGCCACCTAGTAGTCGGTACATGTACTAACCTGATATGAGTTGCTCTATCTGATTTTCGGAAGTTTTATTAACATACATGCTTCAAACTTGTGCTTAGCTCTCTGGTGTGCCTCTAGTCTCTACTGATCCTGCTAAACCATGCTCACTCGTTGTATATGATCTCCTGTTACCCATACTCATTTGTTAAAAAGCGGGTTCTGTTTAATCAGCTACGTATAAGTTGGCTAATACTCATTCTATTTGAGCATAGCAGTAATACATTGGAATGAACGTGAAACAGAAGAGAATAAAATGAGTAGAACAATTGGAAAATTCTTTTAGTGATCCACTGCTCCTCTTGGCATGTTACGATTTGCTTTATTGCATTTCTCTTCATATATGTTCATTATTTGAACCCTAGATAGCCCTCTAGGTCACCTTTTTTTATGATCAAAGTCTTGGAAGGTATCCCACAGCTAGCTTATTTCTGATTTGCTTTGTGGGGAATAATATCTTCCAAAACTTTGAAGATCTCTGGTAAGCCTTTGAAGGTACTCCACAGCTAGCTTATTTCTGATTTGTTTTGTGGGGAAACATACCTTCCACACTTTTAAAGCCTATCCCAAACCACCCCTTAATTTCATTAAAAAACTTTACCAAAAAAAAACACAAAGAATAAATTCAAATCAATTCAACTTGAAGTTTCATTTCACCTTCACCCCAAATAAAGCCCAACATCCAAAAAAAAAGCCCAAGGCCAAGATTGGGCCAAAAAAAAAACCAAGTCAAACCCATAAATCGATAAAGCCCAACCAAGGCCCGAGGCCCAAATTGGGCACCAAAGTCCAAATCAAACCCATGGTTCAATTCAGCCCAAAAACATAAACATACTCGGCTCAAACAAGGCCCAAATTGAAATCAAGAGCCCAAGGCCCAATTTTGGCCTAACTCCAAACAAGGCCCCATTTTCGGCCCAACTCTAAACAAGGCCCCATTTCGGCCCAACTTCAAACTAGACCCAATTTCCAACAAAGACCAAAATAGGCCCAAGCCCACAAATCAGCCCTCATCAAAGGGCCCAAAAGCCCGCACAAGGCCCAATTCAAATCACACTCCAGTCCAAATCAAAAGGCCCAAAAGCCCACACAAGGCCCAATTCAAATCACACTCCAGTCCAAATCAAAAGGTCCAAAAGCCCATACAAGGCCCAATTCAGCCAAAAAGCCCATGAACCCAAGTTTGACCCACCCAACTTTGATCCAAGCATTGACCAATCCCATTCAAACCCAAATTGTAGATTCCATCCAAACTTCAAAAATCCAAAAACATTCCTCGTTATTCAGCTTTAATTCAAAACTCCAAAAACCCAAAAAATAATTTCAAACCTTCTTTTATTCAAACTTCATTAAGTTTTCACAAGAAACCATTTTGTAGAATTTTAAAAAGGAAAAACTCTTCTCACATCACAGAAAACTCTTCTCAAATGCAGAAAGTTCTTCTCACATATACAGAAAGTTTTTTCCCTAAAATATTTCTCAAAATCAGTGTTTCTTTATAGAGAATTCCGAACAACTTCAAACACTTTCCAACTCAGTTTTTAAGCTCAAAAAATAAATTGTTTTCGGGGAACATGTAATGTCTAACACCTTCAAAGAACGTTTTCTTCCTTGTTAGACATCACTTGTCTCTCTTCCAAATAAAAATCCGAGGCGGGGCGCTGGGGTCATAACCTCCCTTGTCGCAGTCTGGATCTCTTAAGGCGGGGCATTAGGGTGACAAACCTCCCCTAATTGCAGCCTAGATTTTTACGAGGCGGGGTGCTAGGGAAGTAACGACCTTTCTAGTTGCAGCCGGGATTTTAGAATCGTCTAACTCCCTTCCACTCGATTTCAATGTTTTTTTGATTTTTAACGTTTTAAAACCCGGGAGTTAGAGACGTTATTAGGATTCGACCGAGAACATCTCATTCATGGTGTTTCTCTCTGAACCCTATTTTTCGACATAAATTCATTGCCCCATCTTTCGAGCCTCGGCACTTACCATTAATTAAGTATCGTGTTCGAGGGGGTACATAGGGTAATCCCTCGGGATTATCCGCCCTATTACAACAAAAATAACTTTCCTCAATCTTTATCACACCTCGAACTTAAAAAAACTCGGGTCTCTCCCAAATTCCAATTGCCTCACATACTCTAATAATCATTCAAACTTCAAATCACCCTTAACTCGAATCATCTCCTGAATCCCGACTTCTTCCAAACTTCTAATGTCTCATGGGCCTGAGCGCCTCACAGACTCGAACACTTCAATCTCTCCACCATATTAAGATTCAAATGTCTCACAGACCCGAGCGTCTCACAGACTTTGATGTCCTATTACTCCCGCTACATGAACATCCTAAATGTCTCATAGACCGGAGCGTCTTACAGACTAACCCCTCAAAACCTCAAAACTCCTAAAACCCAAAAAACGTGAACTACGTAAGGTCTGATCTCAACGGAGAGTTGAGTACGTAGGCAGCCCATATAGGGTACGACCCCACTCCAAACAAAAACTCTTTTTCCCTTCTGAGGTGGCTCTCATATCTCTAAAAACATTTAACCTTCTGCGATTCCCACAAACTTCAAACCGTTAGACTCTAAGTCTTGTCAATCTCAGACTCTTCCCAAATTTTCACTCTCTACTCATCTGAACTCACCAACTCCTCCCTTGGCGCTAGCTTGACAGAAAAGCCCGCCTCATCTACTCTTTTCTCTCTTCCCCTCTTAATCCTATCCTTGGCTTTCAAATGAATCTCTCTAAAAAGGTTTTGAAAGAAGACAATCCCGACAATTGGAGACCGAGGTTTCCTCGGGCACCAATCCAAAGTCGTGGTCGTTGCCACTTCTAAGGGGTGTAACCCAGTGCGAACCCAACATAGAATCTCTAGTATGACCGGATAAGCCCCATCCGTAGGCGACAATTTCAGAGTCAACCAACGGTTCTTAGAACCCTCATTCCTTTCCTTCCTAGTATATTAGGTCAAACTAGGTGGCGACTCTAGTCAATCCCGCCTTATAGAGGCATAAGTCCGCGTGGGGCCCATCGAGAGCGGGTGTAGTGTTCACTTACACTCCCCCTTATGCTTTCTGGGAAAGACGGACGATTTAGTAGGTATTTGAGGGATGCCAGAATAACGGGTTTCCACCCTCCACAGAATGGCATTTTCTAGGATCTAGGCTTTTAGTCAGACCATATTTAGATAGACCCCCCTCATACCGAAAAATCACCCTCCACAGAATGGCGACTCTGCTGGGGACTACTGAACTCCATTCAAATTGTCAGGACTTCCCCATTCCTTTCAAAACCTTCAAGAGATTCATTTCAAAGCCTCTAGGATTATTCTATTCCACACTTAGAGTGTGTATCTGATGAGGACAGATAGGACATATTAGATCCTCACAAACATGCAACAATTGGGTTAATAATTAGCTCACGATTAGAAAGAGACACTTAGGTTGAATGAAGCTAACTTCCCTTTAGGTTAATAAACAACCAATTTGGAATCACTAATCTCAAGATAAAACCCTTAGCAAATAGGTCGGTGCTAACTTCGTTTGTTTCATTTACTGCTTTCATATTTATGTTATAGTTGTGGGTGCCTGGGGCGGGTAGCTTAGGACATGCATTCCTCTGTGTCACCCGATTTACCCACGATGTCACGGGATCCCCAACCGGTCCACGGTTGATTCCCCATGAGCTAGGGTCACTTTATGAGTGAACAAACCCACGGGGCGGTAAGGTTTCTGACCGACGCCTTGAGTTCATGATCCAAAATTATCCTCCATTATCCGAGTCAAAGCCAGCATATAGTGAACTCTGAGCCTTCAGTGTCCAGCTACCTGGTCCGGTGTCTAAGACGGGTTTATGAGAAGTCACCCCCTTTGTATGCCGCCTGTCTGACCACCCTCTGCCTTACCCTGAAGATTGCATGGGCTCAGTTCTCCAAGTGTCCTCTGCACCACAGGTGTCTCTAAAGCCCGATGTCACGCTACATGTCCATAGAGGATCCCGTATTTACCGGATACCCATACATGGCACAACGTAGTCAGTGAATAATTTGGACTTTAGACACACCTGACCGTGCAGATGATGAGAGACCTGTTCCCATGCAGTACTTCCCCGAGTTTCCCGAAAAGCGAGCATGTTGTCGGATCATCACTGGCCGTGGCGTATGTTTCCTAATCATCTCGGGTGTCCTGACCTTTCGAACTTAAGCACTCCGGACTTTCTTGATAACGTGCCCTACAAAGGCATAGCAGAGAAAAACCCCCGAGAGATGAACAGTGAAGGGACGATGGTTCCCCCGGTGAGACGGAATCGTAATTGACCTGGAAAGTGATTATCCCAACATCACCACTTAAAGCTCCACATCAAATATAGCCACGATTTACTTTATGCTATACATGTGTACGAACCATTTTTTTTTTCAAACCAATCTGTTTTAAAACGTTCGGAATTCTCTTTGCATATCTCTCAATAAAGCTGTTTTACAAGCTCGTTTAATTTTGAGTCTCATTTAATTTTTACATTTAAAACATTTGCGGTTTTAATCCTGCCACTTCTTCTTTAAAATGTTATTTCCAAAACAATTTTCAAAAAAATGTTTCAAAAAACCTACTTTCTACAAACGATTTCAAACAATATTTTTTACCAACATCATCTCAAATTAGTTTTCAAAAACAATTTTCAAAAAATTGATTTTCACAAATGTATTTCAAAATAAAATGATTTAGTCCCCATGTTGTGACCCGCTATTTTTGAAGTTCAACCCACCTTCAAGAGCAGCGGTCATTACCGTGGAGCGTACTAGTCATTTCGTGTTTTCACAAAAGTGGTGGATTTTCACAAAGATTTTATGCTCGATCATTCACCTTTCCTTTCTCAAAAAATGCCCCTCATTTTCCTCGTCGGAGCAGATGGAGCGCATGAAGATCGACAACAACAGTTCGAACCGAAAATCAGAGGAGCACCAACTCGAGTCGAGCAACATGAAGACCAGCAACGACCGTTCGAGTCTGAAGCTGTTGAGGGTCAAAAGATCACCAACCAGTTTCTTTTGATCATAGTGTCACCTTGCTGCCCGAACCCGAAGATGAGCGAACGACCAATCAAGAGCCCGTACACGAACAAGCAGTCAGTCAGAAGCTCGAAGATCAAGTAAAAGAGTTCAGAAGAAGTTTATCTCAAATTCCCCCTTTAAAGACTTTTTAGAATTGATGTATAGGTTTTTCCCTATTATTCTTTTCTCTCTTGTCCATTTCTAAATAAACTGCATGTATAGGTTCATTCCATCTGAATTTATTTAGATCAATGTGTATAGGGTTCCCCACTCCCTACTTTATTTGCGAATGACCGAGCATCAAAATTCCTACCGAGAGAATCCACCACTTCGAAAACACGTGTTTTCAAAAACATTTTTCTAAAACTTGATTTCTTTTAGCACATACGATTTGCTTCTTTCCATTTCCGATCAGTTCACATTCATTAATCGTGCATGAATCACGCTCACCTCAGAAAAAATTGCATAATCACATGTTGCATTCCCAACACATCACACACAAGCATTCATCCCATTTTTTCAAAGCATGCTAACATTCACATTTGTCATAATTTTTTTTTGTTATAATGACTGTGTTTGCAGGTGATTAACCGCGTTTGCCCACAAGTGAAAGCGTGACCCTCGAAGTGATAGCAAGAAATACCAAGGATTCAAGCATCTTCTCATTCGGCATACCATGTACATAGAGACCAACAACCACAAAAAAGCAAATCCCCAAAAAATCATATTCCAAAAAAAAAATCCGAAAAAAAAGCATACATCCAAAAAAAAATCACACATTCAAAAATCCAAAAAAAAATCATACATCCAAAAATCCCAAAAATGCAGGCAGTCACTATCATATCGTGGGACTACCATGCGGGAGTTGTCACTCCCTAAAAGTCCATAACTCCAGGAGCCAATAATCAACCGAATATCATTCCAGAACAGCTTCTCTCACATCACACCCAACAGCTATGACATCTGCAGGGTCGATATTGACAGGACGAGCTTCATGGACCATCAACTGGACTGATTCAAGCGAGACTAGGTGTAACCTTACCATGCATTGCATCCAAGAAAAAGCATACAAAAAAAAAACATTCGGTCAAAATCCAAAATCAACCATCTCCATTCATCGTTGTCAGCATTTCATGCATCTATACATAGTAATTCCATATTACCACAACATAATCCATTGTAGATAGTTGCATTTGCATACTTCCGTATCGAAATGACATCTTTGAAAAAAAATCTTGAGAGATTGATTGAACAGATTGCGTGAACCACTGAACTTTCGACCCGTCAATGAACACAAGGGTCCAATCAAAATCGGCACCACAAACCAAGTGAGTAGTGTGCGAAGAGCGGTATTTTCCCTTGAATTTCAAATGAGAGTACTGGAGAATCTATTGAGTGATGAGGGCAGATAGAGAGATCCAATGGAGGTAAAACCACGAGCGACATGTGCATTCCTTTAGCACATGGAGAGGCACAATACATAGAGAGATCAG
Source organism: Limonium bicolor (assembly GCA_023374045.1). Taxonomy (NCBI): domain Eukaryota; kingdom Viridiplantae; phylum Streptophyta; class Magnoliopsida; order Caryophyllales; family Plumbaginaceae; genus Limonium; species Limonium bicolor. The sequence goes on along the minus strand of CM041783.1, from coordinate 100,259,697 downwards.
TGTTGATAAACAAGATATGAACTATGGTTCATGCAAAGATCTGAGAATAGTAAGAAAACAATCATTGACTAATGAGAATGACGAGGCACTTAGGAATAAAAATCTCCACAAATCCAAAAAGTTTTGACTGCCCTATACATAATCCCTTAGTGAGCCCTGCTGAGCCTTTCACGATAAACCTTTTTCTGCGAACTCCACAACATGCCAACTCACATACACATATTTACTCACCCTTGCAATAGAGGATCTCAAAGGAGCCGGAGTCATGGTCTCTCCCCCACCATCTTTCACAAACACAATAAATGAAATGTTTGAAGAAATCAGTGAGTCAATGCAACTCCAAAGCCAAACACAAAAAAAGAACACCGAAAATGTTCAAGAAGATCGATGAGTCAATGCAACTTCAAAGCTGAAAGCCAAAATACAAAGCAGAGAATGCTTGAGAAAGTTGATGAGCCAAATGCAATTTCAAAAAAACAAAATGAGAGGAAAGTTCAAATCGAACACCAGAAGAGGCAAGCAGAAGAAATTCAAATCAGAAGGACCAATGATGTCCCGTAGAAACCAATAAAAGATTATCAAAACGCGTCCAATCATTCCACCCATGGCAAAGGCGAAACACGTCCTCTATTGCATAAAAACTCCACAATTCCCATACAAATCCTCCAATCCCATGTGACATACATCATACCCCTCAGCCCCGTTATAACCCAATAAAGACCTCTGACTCGTTAGTTGATGAGTGTTAACTGAAAGTATTGGATCTGAAACATGAATCATAAGCTTCGTGCTTGTTATCAACATGTCCCATCTCACAATACAGGGACTATGAGCGAATGAGTGCGACCTTACTCCACAAGGTCTTCTGAGTGTGAAGGACTCTTTGATCGAAGCACCAAATCATAAACAGCCTACCCCATTGCAGATGAGGAAATTGTAAGGATTGGAAAGTCCAGAACTCGAAAAGAAATTCTAAGGAAAATACTGCTTTGAGCACTGAGAGTATCATTACACTATTATCACACATAGCCATACTCACGAGAGATTGACCCACATCCCTCCATGAGAGGAAAATGATTCACGCATTCGAGCTCAACAATCGCTCAAGATTGAATCGAAGATGTCTTATATTCGTAAGCCTCATATTAATAGAGATAGGACCGTACCTTCTCTCCAAAAACTGCATATGCATTTTGCATCTCTTCTAGCATTTAGTATTTGCATGCATCATAACCACCTCATTTTCAACATCTGATTGGTAAGAACTCCACCTAGTCTTGTTGAAAACCGACTTCAGTTGCAGTTGTTGAAGCATAACTTTTGATCAAAAGATGTCAACCAGAGCCATCCCAGGCCGTCATCGGGCTATATCTAAGCCTTTTTGGAGCTATCACAGGCTATCACCCAGCTACATCGAACCATTCTAGAGCTGTCCGGAGCCATGCGCAGGCCATCCCGGAGCCATCCAGTGTCATACTCGAGTCTCATCGACACCACTCCCAAAGCCAAGCTGGAGCCATGCAGGAGCCATCCTCATACATTGAGACCATCCCTAGAGCTACGCATGAGCCATCCCAACTGTTCGAGAATGATACGGGAACCACCTCAAATCCCTGTCGGAGCCATTTCGTCACAGAATATCGAACTACGTATGGTCTGATCTCAATATGGAATTGAGTACGTAGGCAGCCCGCCCAGGGTGCGACCACATCAAAGGGGAAAACTTCCCTTTTCCCCTCGGTGTCATTAAAGTGAACCAACCAAAGCATCGTCATGCTCAATCAGCACAAGGTCATCCCGGAGCCATCCATGGAAATCCTGGAACCATGATGGGAACTCCCAATAAGTCATGCAACTGTGTTTCATCGTTCGCCCATGAAAAACCATTCACTCACTATAAAGTCCACAACAAATCCCGTCAAACAACAATAAACCCATCATCGGAGCCATCAAACCACTCTAAAAAAAAATCTCTCAAGGTAAATCAAAGACCACAAACTGCCACAAAATCACCAACCGTGTCAAACCCACCAACCACCCCGAGACCATTGGTCACACCGGAGCCATCAGTGCATACCAGAGCCATCAACGCATGCTGGAGCCATCTCAGATCCTTGAAGCCATGCCGGAGCCATACCGGAGCCATCCCGAGGTTTTGATGTTACTATAAAGCCTTCTGCTCACACACCCACAATCAGGGAGTTCAATTCAATTAATACACTTGTTAACCATCTCACATCGCATATCACTTGCATATACCCACATAATTGGTTCACTATCTAATGCATCTTCACACCCGCTAGGCAGCTATTGCGCTACTAGTGCGGTCACACTTTCATTTTACACCCGCCAGGCAGCTATTGCGCTACTGGTGCGGTCGCATTTCTATTTTACACCCGCTAGGCAGCTATTGCGCTACTAGTGCGGTCAAATTTTTCATTTTACACCTGCTAGACAGCTATTGCGCTACTAGTACGGTCGCCTTTTATTTACACCCGTCAGGCAGCTATTGCGCTACTGGTGCGGTCGCATTTCTATTTTACACCCGCTAGGCAGCTATTGCGCTACTAGTATGGTCACTTTTTCATTTTACACCCGCCAGACAGCTATTGCGCTACTGGTGCGGTCACATTTCTATTTTACACCCGCTAGGCAGCTATTGAGCTACTAGTATGGTCACTTTTTCATTTTACACCTGCTAGACAGCTATTGCGCTACTAGTACGGTCGTCTTTCGTTTTACACCCGCTAGGCAGCTATTGCGCTACTAGTGCGGTCGACTTTTCATTTTACACCTGCTAGACAGCTATTGCGCTACTAGTACGGTCGCCTTTCGTTTTACACCCGCTAGGCAGCTATTGCGCTACTAGTGCGGTCGGCTTTTCATTTTACACCTGCTAGACAGCTATTGCGCTACTAGTACGGTCGCCTTTCGTTTTACACCCGCTAGGCAGCTATTGCGCTACTAGTGCGGTCGGCTTTTCATTTTACACCTGCTAGACAGCTATTGCGCTACTAGTACGGTCGCCCTTCGTTTTACACCCGCTAGGCAGCTATTGCGCTACTAGTGCGGTCGACTTTCCGTTTTACACCCGCTAGACAGCTATTGCGCTACTAGTGCGGTCGACTTTTCATTTTACACCTGCTAGACAGCTATTGCGCTACTAGTACGGTCGCTTTTCGTTTTACACCCGCTAGACAGCTATTGCGCTACTAGTGCGGTCGACTTTTCATTTTACACCTGCTAGACAGCTATTGCACTACTAGTACGGTCGCCTTTCGTTTTACACCCGCTAGGCAACTATTGCGCTACTAGTGCGGTCGACTTTCATTTTACACCTGCTAGACAGCTATTGCGCTACTAGTACGGTCGCCTTTCGTTTTACACCCGCTAGGCAGCTATTGCGCTACTAGTGCGGTGGTTTCATTTTACACCTGCTAGCAGCTATTGCGCTACTAGTACGGTCGCCCTTCGTTTTACACCCGCTAGGCAGCTATTGCGCTACTAGTGCGGTCGACTTTCCGTTTTACACCCGCTAGACAGCTATTGCGCTACTAGTGCGGTCGACTTTTCATTTTACACCTGCTAGACAGCTATTGCGCTACTAGTACGGTCGCTTTCGTTTTACACCCGCTAGACAGCTATTGCGCTACTAGTGCGGTCGACTTTTCATTTTACACCTGCTAGACAGCTATTGCGCTACTAGTACGGTCGCCTTTCGTTTTACACCCGCTAGGCAGCTATTGCGCTACTAGTGCGGTCGATTTTTCATTTTACACCTGCTAGACAGCTATTGTGTTACTAGTACGGTCGCCTTTCGTTTTACACCCGCTAGGCAGCTATTGCGCTACTAGTGCGGTCGACTTTTCATTTTACACCTGCTGACAGCTATTGCGCTACTAGTACGGTCGCCTTTCGTTTTACACCGCTAGGCAGCTATTGCGCTACTAGTGCGGTCGACTTTTCATTTTACACCTGCTAGACAGCTATTGCGCTACTAGTACGGTCGTCCTTCGTTTTACACCTGCTAGACAGCTATTGCGCTACTAGTGCGGTCAAATTTTTTTTACACCTGCTAGACAGCTATTGCGCTACTAGTATGGTACTGAACTTGCATTCTAGGCTCGTCATAAGCCCTAGGGCTGGATATCAAGAGGTCCAGTTGAGGCACTCCTAAGTCCTCGTGCACTTTAAACCAAAACATTGTTAGTATCATAGGCTCGTCATAAGTCCTATGGCTAGATATCAAGAGGTCTAGTCGAGGCTCGTCATAAGTCCTCGTACTTTCAATTGCATTAGAGGCTCGTCATAAGTCCTCGTACTTTTAATCACATTCATACACTGACGATCGCATCCCATCAAATCACAAACCATAGTGAGAATTTTTGGCGCCCCGTCAACCTTGATCCAATTATGCAAAGGTTTGCAAAATTGAATCAAGGGGAGCCATCTGTAGACACCAAAAATTCTCACCCCATAAAGCAAATTCCGAAATAAAAACACAATAAGAGGGGTCGTCGCCTTTCTTTGTCAAAACGTATTGACGTGCATGCCAAAACGAAACCACCGTTTTATAGTATTTTTCAAAGCATTTCATAAAAACACGATTTTTCGAAAATGAATTTCCAACGACAATGCGGGTTTAAACCCGCCCCTTTTGTTTTATTTACTTATCTTATTATTGATTTTGTTATTTAGTTATCTTCGGTGACCTAGAGGTGTTGGGTTCGAATCCCATTACCGCCCTGTGGTTTTGTTATCATTTTGGTTGCTACTTAAATGGTGGAACTCGGTCCAGTAAGTCCATCTCGTTGTCGGACTATGCCCATTTGTGACCCACTTAAAAAAATAATAACGAACAGAAACTCTGGCCTCAATCCACCGCCCTGCCCCTTTCCAAGCAGTATAAAGCAACACTAAAAAATAAACCCTACAGTGGCAAGCCGACATTCATTTTTTTTTGACGACCCACGTCTGTTCTTCTTCCATTCGCTTCTCCTCACCACCGTCGGCTCCAAAAAAAATCAGACAACCTTCCTTCGTCGATCAATCCAAGGTCACCATGGAGCTCCTCGTACTCTTTTGATTTCTCTTCAACAAAAAAAATCTTATCCCATCACCCGCTTCCTACTACCGATCTTCATCGCTTTCTCCACCATCCATCGGATCTTACCCTCAAAGAACAAAAAATAGAAACCCAACGTTTCTCATCCTCTGGAAAATGAACCTTCTACACTCGTGAGACTATTTTCTCCAAAAAACGGTCCAGCAAGCTTCGATAATCCTGGATAAACACCCACCAAAAGTCTTCAAATCCTATCCCGAATCATTTGAGCACTGACCACAGTCCATCGAAACCTCAACGAAGGGCTTCTTCCGTCGAATTCGATTTCCTACTCAGCGACAGAGCACATCCGATTGAACACCAAATCCATGAGCTCACGAGACTGGCGTGAAATCTAGATCCTAACTCAGGGCGGGATCCATTTTTGTGTTTGTGAGTTCGCGTGCTGGTAAGCTTGTGGATTTCTAAAATTATTCCCGATTGGTTCTAGGGGTGGTTAATGAACAAAGGGTTTGTGGTTTCCTTACTTTCATATGACGCTAGTGCATGTTCACACTTCATTTTGTTTTTCCATGTCTCATTTTCTGGGTTCGTCAATATCTGCTTGTGTAACGCTGATGTAGGCCTAAGTTATTCTCGGGTTCATGGATTCACGAAATTGCACGAAGAGCAAGAGTACTGGTTTCCTTTCTCTGTTGGGATATTTGCTTGTATCAAAGCCTTCATCGGCCGTGTAATATGTATGTAATGTAATCACTGTGGTCGGCATTGCACACTTTGTAAAATTGTAGTTCGACGTCAAAAAGAAAGAAGGAACGATAGATGGATTTGTGTGCAACTCTGTTCGTTTTCAGTACGTATATCACAGGTTTACGATGCTGGAATCCCTCTGTAACTGTGTGCCTCGACCGTGAGACGACATTGTCCTTATTTGCAAGGTTGTTTTATTCACCATTCGCCACCTATAGTCGGTACATGTACACTGATATGAGTTGCTCTATCTGATTCGGAAGTTTATAACATACATGCTTCAAACTTGTGCTTAGCTCTCTGGTTGGCTCTAATCTACTGATCCTGCTAAACCATGCTCACTCGTTGTAATGATTCTATTATCCATACACATTTGTTAAAAAGCGGTTCTGTTAATCAGCTAGTATAGTTGGCTAATACTCATTCTATTTGGCATAGCAGTAATACATAGGAATGAATGGAAATAGCAGAGAATAAAATGAGTAGAACAATTGGGAAATTCTTTTAGTGATCCACTGCTCCTCTTGGCATGTTACGATTTGCTTTATTGCATTTCTCTTCATATATGTTCATTATTTGAACCCTAGATAGCCCTTTAGGTCACCTTTTTTAAGATCAAAGTCTTGGAAGGTACCCCACAGCTAGCTTATTTCTGATTTGCTTTGTGGGGAATAATATCTGCCAAAACTTTGAAGATCTCTGGTAAGCCTTTGAAGGTACCCCACAGCTAGCTTATTTCTGATTTGCTTTGTGGGGAAACATACCTTCCACACTTTTAAAGCCTATCCCAAACCACCCCTTAATTTCATTAAAAAACTTTACCAAAAAAAAACACAAAGAATAAATTCAAATCAATTCAACTTGAAGTTTCATTTCACCTTCACCCCAAATAAAGCCCAACATCCAAAAAAAAGCCCAAGGCCAAGATTGGGCCAAAAAAAAAACCAAGTCAAACCCATAAATCGATAAAGCCAACCAAGGCCCGAGGCCCAAATTGGGCACCAAAGTCCAAATCAAACCCATGGTTCAATTCAGCCCAAAAACAAAACATACTCGGCTCAAACAAGGCCCAAATTGAAATCAAGAGCCCAAGGCCCAATTTTGGCCTAACTCCAAACAAGGCCCCATTTTCGGCCCAACTCTAAACAAGGCCCCATTTCGGCCCAACTTCAAACTAGACCCAATTTCCAACAAAGACCAAAATAGGCCCAAGCCCACAAATCAGCCCTCATCAAAGGGCCCAAAAGCCCGCACAAGGCCCAATTCAAATCACACTCCAGTCCAAATCAAAAGGCCCAAAAGCCCACACAAGGCCCAATTCAAATCACACTCCAGTCCAAATCAAAAGGTCCAAAAGCCCATACAAGGCCCAATTCAGCCAAAAAGCCCATGAACCCAAGTTTGACCCACCCAACTTTGATCCAAGCATTGACCAATCCCATTCAAACCCAAATTGTAGATTCCATCCAAACTTCAAAAATCCAAAAACATTCCTCGTTATTCAGCTTTAATTCAAAACTCCAAAAACCCAAAAAATAATTTCAAACCTTTCTTTTATTCAAACTTCATTAAGTTTTCACAAGAAACCATTTTGTAGAATTTTAAAAAGGAAAAACTCTTCTCACATCACAGAAAACTCTTCTCAAATGCAGAAAGTTCTTCTCACATATACAGAAAGTTTTTTCCCTAAAATATTTCTCAAAATCAGTGTTTCTTTATAGAGAATTCCGAACAACTTCAAACACTTTCCAACTCAGTTTTTAAGCTCAAAAAATAAATTGTTTTCGGGGAACATGTAATGTCTAACACCTTCAAAGAACGTTTCTTCCTTGTTAGACATCACTTGTCTCTCTTCCAAATAAAAATCCGAGGCGGGGCGCTGGGGTCATAACCTCCCTTGTCGCAGTCTGGATCTCTTAAGGCGGGGCATTAGGGTGACAAACCTCCCCTAATTGCAGCCTAGATTTTTACGAGGCGGGGTGCTAGGGAAGTAACGACCTTTCTAGTTGCAGCCGGGATTTTAGAATCGTCTAACTCCCTTCCACTCGATTTCAATGTTTTTTTGATTTTTAACGTTTTAAAACCCGGGAGTTAGAGACGTTATTAGGATTCGACCGAGAACATCTCATTCATGGTGTTTCTCTCTGAACCCTATTTTTCGACATAAATTCATTGCCCCATCTTTCGAGCCTCGGCACTTACCATTAATTAAGTATCGTGTTCGAGGGGGTACATAGGGTAATCCCTCGGGATTATCCGCCCTATTACAACAAAAATAACTTTCCTCAATCTTTATCACACCTCGAACTTAAAAAAACTCGGGTCTCTCCCAAATTCCAATTGCCTCACATACTCTAATAATCATTCAAACTTCAAATCACCCTTAACTCGAATCATCTCCTGAATCCCGACTTCTTCCAAACTTCTAATGTCTCATGGGCCTGAGCGCCTCACAGACTCGAACACTTCAATCTCTCCACCATATTAAGATTCAAATGTCTCACAGACCCGAGCGTCTCACAGACTTTGATGTCCTATTACTCCCGCTACATGAACATCCTAAATGTCTCATAGACCGGAGCGTCTTACAGACTAACCCCTCAAAACCTCAAAACTCCTAAAACCCAAAAAACGTGAACTACGTAAGGTCTGATCTCAACGGAGAGTTGAGTACGTAGGCAGCCCATATAGGGTACGACCCCACTCCAAACAAAAACTTTTTCCTTCTGAGGTGGCTCTCATATCTCTAAAAACATTTAACCTTCTGCGATTCCCACAAACTTCAAACCGTTAGACTCTAAGTCTTGTCAATCTCAGACTCTTCCCAAATTTTCACTCTCTACTCATCTGAACTCACCAACTCCTCCCTTGGCGCTAGCTTGACAGAAAAGCCCGCCTCATCTACTCTCTTTCTCTCTTCCCCTCTTAATCCTATCCTTGGCTTTCAAATGAATCTCTCTAAAAAGGTTTTGAAAGAAGACAATCCCGACAATTGGAGACCGAGGTTTCCTCGGGCACCAATCCAAAGTCGTGGTCGTTGCCACTTCTAAGGGGTGTAACCCAGTGCGAACCCAACATAGAATCTCTAGTATGACCGGATAAGCCCCATCCGTAGGCGACAATTTCAGAGTCAACCAACGGTTCTTAGAACCCTCATTCCTTTCCTTCCTAGTATATTAGGTCAAACTAGGTGGCGACTCTAGTCAATCCCGCCTTATAGAGGCATAAGTCCGCGTGGGGCCCATCGAGAGCGGGTGTAGTGTTCACTTACACTCCCCCTTATGCTTTCTGGGAAAGACGGACGATTTAGTAGGTATTTGAGGGATGCCAGAATAACGGGTTTCCACCCTCCACAGAATGGCATTTTCTAGGATCTAGGCTTTTAGTCAGACCATATTTAGATAGACCCCCCTCATACCGAAAAATCACCCTCCACACTACCTACATATGCATATATGTGTATTGGCATACATATTTATTCCTACATATGATTGCTATGCTATAATCATATAATAAAACATTTTTTTTTGTAAGTTTGGGCCGACCGACCCACCGACCGACCCATCCCCTGTGTCGGTTCATCCCAGTAAGTTTTCGTTCTCTGAAATTTCTCCCGACCGACCCAGCACTATTCTGATCGACCCATACCCTCTGGGTCGGTCCATCCCAGTAAGTTTCAGTCCCGTTGTCCAAGCTCCGACCGACCCACCGACCGACCCAACCTCTGGGCCGGTCGAAGTAAGGAACTTCGACAGCCGGGAATTTTAGTCCGACCGACCCACGACCGACTCACAGCTCCTGGGTCGGTCCGTTCCAGTGTCTCCATTATTCGTTACTTAAGCCCCGACCGACCCACCGACCGATCCAGCCTCTGGGTCGGTCGGTAGCAGAAAGTTGCTACAGACCTTGTTTTCAATTCTTTTTCTTTCCCATTTCTTTCCCAATCTTTACCAATACTTCCCAACATGTTTACCACTCATTTTGATGCTCTAAATCACCTTGATTAATTCACCAAGCTCATTACTCAATCCTAGAAACAATTATACAATTTTTCCTCAATTCATCCCAACACTTACATCAGTTTTTACTCCCACTAATGCTACAGATTTTGTTTTCTCCATTATGCTACAGATTTTTCCCTTAACTCTTATCCTCCAATACTCCCTCAACTAATGCCACTCCTAGCATCTTAAATACATTAATTCACTTCCTAGCTCCATCCCACTTACAAGCTCCTTTCCAAATCTGTTTCAAATTACTAAACACTCCCATTACACTCCCTAAATACACCTAGTTGCTACCTAGGTTATTTCCTCTTCTTGAACAACTAAGTCCTTTAGTTTCTAGCCAAATTTGTACATAGTCTCCCCTATATTTTTAACATTACCCACATATTAATTCAGCTCACAAATGCTCATTCTTACACCTATTTCTACAATACACTATACACACATTTCAACTCCACTACAACATAAAATTCCTGCACACATACACATACTACCCATGGTTTTTCCCAAGCTTTTAACATCATTTACAAACCTCAAACTGTTTCACTACCATTCCTCATTATACTACAACATCCTCATTACTCATTAGCATGTTTATTACTTATTTTTACTACACAAAAACTATTTCAATACACAATTCAAAACTAGTTCAAGGTAAGAGTAATTACCTTGTTTTACTAGCTTTTCTTCCCTTCCCTTCCTTCTCTTCTCTTCCCCCTTTCTTCCTTCTCTTGTTCTCGATTTTGCAATTCAAATCCTCTAACAGTACAACATACATATGATGAGTGGGAAATATGAATGGTTTTAGTGGTCTTTAATGCTTATTTTTCTTACGCGCATAGATAATATTCCACACTTGTCATACATTTTCCTTTGGTTTGTTGTTTGTTAAGGGTTGATACCTTTTTCTATGTTAAAATGTAGAGAAAAGCCAAGGAAACAGTAGATTAACTCACAAGGGAGATGATGCAACAAACGGGGGTCGAATTGGAGTCAGAACGATGAATTTAGAGGGTTTTGAAGGTATGCACGAGATTGAGTCCGAACTTCCAAGCTCGGACGCAAGTCGAGATTCGTGTGCTATGCCTGATGAAATGTCCGAACTTCAGTCCGAACATCGAAGTTCGGACATGGGTCGAGATTAACAATGAGAAAAGTCGGAGTTCTAACTTACGGAGCATGTTCGAACTTGTGTCCGAACATCGAAGTTCAGACACAAGTCGAGACTTTTGGAATTGGAGCGCTCAAAGCATTGTGTCCGAACATTGAAGGTCGGACCAATGTTCGGACACGACTAAAAGTTCAGCAGAAGTTCGGCGTTTTGAAGGGAGAAAGAGGAAGAAAACTCTATTTAATGACCTAATCAGATGAGAGGAAGATCATTCATTACCTATCACTACTTCACAACACTCTCACGCTGAAAAACGACGCTCCTTCTGCTCATCCCCACCATCAGCATCAGCTTCACCTTCATCCCCATTCATCAAGCATTCTATCATCATAGAGGAGGAGCATCAACAGAAGGGAGTCAGTCCATCATCTTCAACCTTGCGCCTGCAGCCATTGATTCTAGATAATCGTTCAATTCGAGGGTTTTTCTTCCTTTAGATGAATTCTATGTTGATTGTATTTATCTGCTTCTTTGCAATGTCTGGCTAGTAGGGATTTACTCTGGGGTAGGGTTGTTCGTAATGGATACAATGTAGTTAAGAATTCTGCAATTTGATTATGAGACTGTAATGGATTGTTTCTAGGTTAATGATTATCATTCATCTTCTCTATTAATTTCGCGAGTTATAGAGTTGTTCTGCGAAACCTATTAGGATCAGACACGGTGATTAATAGGGAGTTCGAATTAACCTAGAGATTTGGGGAAAGATTAGTCGGATAGATAATCTCTTCTACAAACACTAACAATTCTTCGCACTTATTCCGCCTATATGTGTTTTGCTAACTGCTAGATTAGAGTTGACATGTTCTGATAGGTGAGCTCTTCAATGAACTAGGATTTAGCATTGAAGAGATAGAAAGAATTGGCCTTTCCGTTTCTCATAATTGAATTGTAGATTTTACTAGATTTAGCCAGTAAAGAACGACCCGAACCCGGAGTTCCACTCACTCTATCAAACTCTTCATTAACTTTCATTAATTGTTTATTTTAAGCTTTGATTTGCATTTATTCAATTCAATCGCAAAAACAATTCACAACCCCCCTGAATTTCCAGTTTTCTTAGGACTTAGGCTTATTTATTCAAGTCCCGCGGTTCGATATCTGGTTGCTTAACTTTCTATACTATAGTGACCGGGATTTTTGCAACCCGACAGACTTATTGATTTGCTAATTTCTAGGTTTAATTAGTTTAGTTTTTAGTATATCAATTTTCCTGTTTGCAATATATACACACCATTTTAATACCCTAACTAACCCTTACATTATCTTTAATGCTTAAGGTGTGTTTTAGGGTTTAGGAAATTGCATTACCTTGCAAGGGTGTAGATGAAGCTTAGAGTAGCTCAAGAACAAGATTCCTACTCCACCAAAGAAGCCAAAATCGGCTAGAATACAAAGGAGCAAGCAAGGGTTTAGTTCAAATTTCGTTTTGCCCACAAGGGCTAGAAAAAGATGAGGTTTCAAGAATATTTTTACCTCAAATTGATTAGGAGATGAAGGTGGTTCTAATGGTGGTCTTGAGGCTCCAAATACTACACACCCATGGAGATGAAAGTTCTTGTTTTCGAAGTTTGAAAAGAGCAATATGTTCTCCTTGGTGAGAGGAACAAAATGGTATACTTTTTGTGATTTTTGGTGAAGGTTTGATGGGTTAACAAGAGGAGAGAAGTGGGTGTTTTTGTGGGTTCTATCAAATCTCCATGGCTGGCCGGTTGAAGAAGAAGAAGAGAACAGAGAGTGAGGGAGGGGGTCTGTACGTGAGTGAAGAAAATGAGGGTAGGAGAGAGAGTAAATAAAGTAAAGGGGTTACTTTATTTGTTTTGTCTTTAGCAAATAAGGAGGAGGTTAAGAGAGTGTGTGAGAGAGAGAGGGAAATCGGCTCCCCCTACACACACACACAGAGATTTTTACTTTTTATTTGCAAAGTGGACACACTAACTTTGCTTATTTGCATTCTCACCCCACAACTTCCCGGTTGTTACAGTTTTTACTAACCGGGACCCGTTTTCCGGAATTTTCTCGTTTAATTAATTTTATTGGTTCCCAACCATTATTACTGTTTGTTAATGACTATTTGGTTGACCAAAATCGTTACGAGTCTATTTGACTCGCTTAAAGTCGTGTTTTCCCGGTTTCCTCGAAAAACGCGCTTTAAGGTTCGTTTATGCTTTTAACCCATTTTAAAGGTCCGTTTTCTTTGGGATTTGTTCCCTCATGTTTATTTACGTGTAATTAAGCCTTTAAAATTTTAATTAGCCTAATTAATCACTGTTTTTAATTACGGGGTATTTCAATCTACCCCCCTTAAGGAACTTTGCCCTCAAAGTTGCTCAAGGTTTACGCTTTACTATTCTACTCATTTGGCAACCAATTACCACAATGGATTCTACTATCACCTTATAAGGTGTTCACAGTTCTCACACTACAAGCATACACCCATTCAACACCATGCACCATGCTCAATTCAAATACCATACACCATACTCAATTCAAATACCATACACCATGCACAATCCAATTCACACATTCCACAATACATTTCACAGTACCATTCACCTACCATACAGCACAAATGCATTACTCATTACCCACATACCATACACATACCGTACTTATTGTGCTACATACCGGATACTACTAGCACTACTTTGTGCCCATAAATACAATTAGCACCACATGTGCCAACAAAATACAATTACAATACATACGTACTATGCAATGCTAACCCGAAGCAATGCAAACACAAAAGGCTCTACCCCCCTTAAAAGGGGTACGCCCCGTACCCTCCGTGCTATACGGATACTAGACATCTAGTCTACAAATAGATTCGGGTACTTCGCCTTCATGGCGTCTTCTAATTCCCTAGTCGCTTCTTCGACATCGTGGTTAGACCACAAGACCTTCACCATTCGTACAGATTTATGGCGAGTGTCTCTTGTATTTGTATCAAGGATTTGCAGTGGAGTCTTGACATATCTCATGATCGGCTCTAGGGATAGTTGTTCAGGTTCTAATACATGAGAGGGATCCGCTATGTATTTCTTGATTTGTGATACATGAAAGACATCATGAACACGCCCCAATTCTTTAGGTAATGCTAGCCTATAAGCTATGGTTCCAATCCTCTCGTTAATGGTATACGGGCCTACAAATTTTGGGCTCAGCTTGCCCTTCTGGCCAAATCGAAAGACGCCCTTCATAGGTGAGACACGCAAGAACACTTGGTCGCCCACGGCGAACTCAAGGTCGCGTCATCGCACATCCGCATAGGATTTCTGTCTATCTTGGGCTGCTTTCATGTTTGCTCAGATTTGCTGAACTTCTGCTTCTACTTGTTCTAAATACTCCGGTCCTATGATGACCGCTTTGCTTGACTCATCCCAACACATCGGGGTACGGCAGGGTCTACCATACAAAGCTTGGAACGGTGACATCTAAATCGAAGCATGATAGCTATTGTTATACGAAAACTCGATAAGATGAAGCTTATCAATCCAGCTCCCCTGGAAGTCTAAGGCACATGCCCTAAGCATATCCTCTAGTGTTTGCATGGTCCTTTCTATCTGACCGTCGGTCTGTGGATGGAAGGCGGTGCTAAGCTTCAACTCAGTACCAAGCGCTTCCTGTGTTGCTCTCTAGTATCTCGAAAGAAATCTGGTGTCACGGTCAAATACAATGGTTTTCGGGACTCCGTGGTGTCGGATGATCTCCTTGTCGAATAGCTCCGCGAGGTTCGCCACCTTCTAGGTGTCCCTCATCGGTATGAATCGGGCTACCTTGGTGAGGCGATCGACTATTACCCAGATCATGTTGAGTCCTCCCCTAGTAGGTGGGAGTCCAACAACAAAATCCATAGAGATATCGTGGAATTTCCACTCCGGAATGGGCATGGATTGCACCATTCCTCCCAGTCTTCGGTGCTCAAACTTCACCTTTTGGCATGTGAGACACCTCAGAACATACTCAGTCACGTCGGATTTCATTCCTGACCACCAGAAGTACCTCTTCATGTCTTTGTACATTTTAGAGGCTCCCGGGTGGACATGCAATGTCGAACAATGTGACTCTCGCAGAATGTGATCCCTTAGCTCAGCATTGCTTCGGGGGACGCATAATCTACCATTCAATCGGATCAGACCATCCTCATGCAATTTGAAGTCGTACTTTCGGCTCTCGAAGGTACCTTCTGTGATTTTCTGTCTGATCTCTGTGAAGTAAGGGTCGCTCAACTGAGCGTCTCGCACCTCGTCAACCAAGCTAGAAGAGGCGAGTAGCGAATGGAGCGAGTGTTCTCGACGACTCAGGGCGTCGGCTACAACATTTGCCTTCCCTTCTTTATACTGGAGGTTGATGTCATAATCTGATAGAAACTCCATCCACCTCCTTTGTCTCAAATTGAGTTCCTTCTGTGTGAATACGTACTGTAAACTTTTGTGGTCGGAGTAGATGGTGATGCTTACCCCATAGAGATAGTGTCGCCATATCCTCAAGGCGAAGACACACTAGTACAAAAAACGTCTATTTCGGCGCCCCTATTTTGGCGGTTGTAGATAAAACCGCCGAAATAGGAGCCCGAGATGTATGCGGTCTGTAAAGAAGGGGTCTATTTCGGCGGTTCCTAGATATGAACCGCCGAAATAGGCCCTATTTAATAATTAAAAAAATAAAAGAGACCTATTTTGGCGGTTCCTTACACGAAACTGCCGAAATAGGTGTTTCTATTTTTCTTTTTTTTTTTTTTAATTTAATCATCTATTTCGGCGGTTCTTTGTTAGGAACCGCCGAAATATGTCTCTTTAATTTTTTTTATTATGAAATATGGCCTTATTCGGCGGTTTCTAACAAATAACCGCCGAAATAGGTCGTTTTAATTAACCCCCCCAGCCCACCCCGACGCAATTACGGTTTCATTAACCTAAATTAACCTCTCTGTTCTTAGCGGCGATTTGGTAACCCCCGACGCTACCACCACCTACTGCCGCGTCGCCCGCCCTCCTCCTCCTCCCGCCTTCGCCGGACGTCGCGCCGCGGTGGTTGGTTGTCGGTCGGGTGTCGCCGCCTCCTCCGCCCAGCCAAACAGACGTGCCATAGTGAGTAACTAACCCTAACTTTTATTTTCGGTTTTGTTTAATTAATTGTTAATGTGTTGTTAAAATTGATAGATTGTTGTCACATTGTGATTGTGGATGCTGATATTTATTGTGTGTGTGAAATCTTTGCAAGATTTGGTTGTTAAACTAATAAATTTATGTATGCACACAAGGTGTTTGACGAAATGTCCGAGTGAATTTTTTTGCTGTTTTTGGCCCTTCTTTTAAGTATAGTTAGGTTAGCTTATTTGGGCTAGATTTATTATGCTTATATATGGGGTGGAACAATGTTTGAGCATTATTTGTGCTTATAATTATAAGCTAATTATAAACATTGTAAGCAATATAGTTTTGCGCCCTCAATTCATATTTATTTTGCGTCTGCGTTGCCTCTGTAGAGATTGGTATTGCTACACGCGTCTCGCACGCCCGATTGAGAAGAGGGGCTGAAAACAATTCATTTAGGAACCGGTAATTTTTTTTAATTTAACTCTTCATTCTCTTCACTCACTGTAAATTTGCAACCTAACTGCATATAAGGAACAAACACAACTACTGAGTTTCTCTTGTGTCTATACGTATTTGTGTCTCTACAGATAAATACTTAAGAAGCTTCTTTACCATTTCATGGTAGATTGAAAGCGGAGCGGAGAACAATTCATTTTCGAACCGGTAATATAATCTAACTTATCATTTTTCTCTTTTGTACTTTGTATTTGATTTCCACAAATTATTGGAATTTCGTTTGATGAATAAATTTGGTATATATTAGTTTGGTTTATGATAGAAATTTGTGTTGTTGAATGATTGGTGAATGCTTAATAATAAGCATGGTTGTGTCTTTTTTTTTTACTTTGTATTTGATTTCCACAAATTATTAAAATTTGGTTTGATGGATAAATTTGGTATTAGTTTGATTTGTGATGGAAATTTGTGTTGATGAATGGTTGGTGAATGCTTAATAATAAGCATGGGATAGGTAAAATTATGCAAAAGTCATGCCGATTTTTTTTTTCAAAATCTCTTCGTAATTAATATTGTTTGATGTATGTGTATATGTCTAACAATATCTAATTTTTTTTATCAGGTCTCACTACATTCAAGTCCGTGAATCACCTCTCTTGTTTCCCGCCTTCTTCCATTACTGTTGCACTTTCCTCCTCTGTGCACAAGTAAGTAACTAAACCTTATTTTTGTTTATGCATTCATATTTGTTATAATTATATAAGTGCTAGTACATAATTTAGCTTCATTCCATATTTGTTGATGCATTTCTTTTGTAATTTATTTTTTGTTGCTCCCTGCATAGACATATCAGAAGTGGTATTGCTGCATCTCTCATCGCACAGAAGCCTACCTCTCAGGCACCAGTCTCCCCTCCCATAAATCCTTAAAAAACAAGTACGTATTTTAACTCTCGATTCTGTTTTAATCTCTAAACCGGTTTGAACTTATACAGTGGAGAATTGAAAATGTTGGTTTGATGATCTGAATTTGCAATTGGTTTTCAGTTAGCTAGTAAAGAATTGATTTATTTTAATTGTTGGTTGCTGCCATTGTTGGAATGTTTGTGGTTGTGATGACTTTGGTGAGTGCTGAATAATAAGCACGGGATGTGTACAATTATGCAAAGGTCATGCGAATTTTTTGTAGAAAAAGTATTCGTAATATTGTTTTAAACACCGGTTTCTGTTTTAGAAGTGCAACAATTTGTTAAATTTAAAATGCTAGTTTATTTTGTGTTTGCAACCTTAGAGTTAGGCTAGACTAATTGACAATCATCCCAGTCATGCTCCATTAAGAAATAAACATGTGCAACTTAATACACATTTGATCTGTTGCACATATAGTATGGAGCGTGACTGGATGTATGGTGATAGAGGGGAATATTTTGACAAAATGCTGAAAGAGTTTTGCAAAGCTGCAGTGCAACACAAGGACAGGACAAAGGCGGAGAAAATTCCATGTCCTTGTGTTGATTGTGGTGTGGTTAGACATTATTCAAGCATCAACGTCGAATAATTGCATGTGAAGACCCGTGGTTTCATGCCACATTATACAAAATGGATTTTTCATGGAGAACCTGTTGAAGATAATGCTTCATCTTGCTACAGTCACGATCGGTGTAACTCAAGAACCGAGCAGACATTCGATACTATTAACGAGTCAGAACTCCCAAGCGCTTCCGAGTCAATGTTGACAGTGAGTCGACTTATCATGATGAACAAATGACGAGATGCTTATAACGTTGAGGATAATTTGTCGACCGGCCGGATGAGTATCAAAGGTTGTTGGACGCATCCAAAACGGCGTTGTATCCTACTTGCACTAAGTACACGAAATTGACAGCTATATTGAATTTGTTCAACCTGAAGGGAAGATATGGATTGAGTGACAAAGGTTTCACGGCATTCCTCGAGCTGATTCATGATATGCTACCGGATGAGAACGGTCTCCCTACCACCACGTATGAGGCAAAGAAATGGGTGTGTCCAATGGGAGTAGAGTACAAAAAAATTCACGCGTGTCCAAACAACTGTGTGTTGTACAGGGGTGAATACGAACATCTGACAATTGCCCGAAATGTTCGTTGTCCCGGTATAAGCATAAAGATGGTGAGTACTCCTCCGTTCAGAAAAAAAGCCCTCCAGCAAAACTAGTTTGGTATTTGCCGATTATACCCAGATTCAAACGGTTGTTTGCGAATCCGAAAGATGCAAAGAACTTACGATGGCATGCGGAGGGTAGAAAGAGTGATGAGAAACTAAGACATCCAGCAGATGGGCCTCAGTGGAGAAACATCAATAGACGGTACAAAGAACATTTCGGACATGAAGATAGGAATCTGAGGCTTGGGTTATGTACTGATGGAATGAACCCGTACGGCACATTGAGTAGTCAACACAGTACATGGCCTGTTCTGCTAGTGATCTACAATTTGCCCTCATGGTTGTGTATGAAACGAAAGTACATCATGTTATCTCTCCTGATATCTGGTCCCAAGCAGCCAGGTAATAGCATTGATGTGTACCTTGCCCCTCTGATCGACGATCTGAAGCTATTGTGGAATGAGGGGACCGTGGTATATGATGCTTATGCAAGAGAGAATTTCACGCTCAAGGCTTTGTTGTTCTGTACCGTCAATGACTTCCCTGCGTATGGGAACTTGTCCGGTTACACGGTTAAAGGAACATTTGCATGTCCCATATGCGAGGAAGACACTTGTTCGGACCGTTTAAAACATTGTGGGAAGAATGTTTATATGTGTCATCGACGTCTTCTCCCCGAAGATCACCCTTATCGAGTAACGAAGAGAAAGTTGTTCAATGGTCAAGCCGAAACTCGTGTGGCCCGTCTACCTCTGAGCTCTGAGGAAGTGTACGAAAAGGTTAAGGACATTGCAAATGTATTTGGAAACACATCAAAACCGGCGAAAAACATTTGGAAAAAGTGTTCTATCTTTTGGGAACTACCTTATTGGCGTCATCTTTCTGTGAGACACTGCTTAGACATCATGCACATTGTGAAGAACGTTGGTGAGGCAGTGAGTGGGACTTTACTCAATATACCCGGCAAAACAAAAGACGGATTGAAAATCAGAAAGGACATGCAAACCATGGGTATACGAAAGGAGTTACACCCACAAGAGAACGGGAAACGAATCTACCTACCTCCTGCATGCTACACGCTCTCAAAGGCTGAAAAGATTAGTTTCTGCAAATGTCTGCACTCGGTAAAAGTACCGTCTGGGTACTCTTCAAACTGGAAGAACATTGTATCGATGAAGGATTTAAAACTTTTAGGCATGAAATCTCACGATTATCATGTACTGATGTTACATCTTCTTCCGGTCGCAATTCGAGGGATATTGCCATCTGATGTCAGAAATGCTTTAACTCGGTTATGTTTCTTTTTCAACGCTGTTTGCTCCAAGGCAATTGACGTAACCTCTCTAGATGATCTACAACGTGAAATTGTTGTCACATTATGTCAACTTGAGATGTATTTCCCACCATCTTTCTTTGATATAATGGTGCATCTAATTGTGCACATCGTTCGAGAGATACAGTTCTGTGGTCCGGTATACTTACGGTACATGTACCCTTTTGAACGGTACATGGGTATTCTGAAAAGTAGAATGAAGAATAGGTATCGACCAGAGGGGAGCATTGTTGAAGCAACAGTGACTGAGGAAGTCACGGAATTTGTGACCGATTATTTGAGTGAGGCAGAGTCTATTGGTATCCCAAAACCACGACACTATGGCAGGTTTAAGGGTAAAGGTGTTATTGGTAGAAAGATCGTGCAAGTTTCGCGTCTACTTATTCATCAAGCACATTTGTTTGTCTTACAACATCTTGAGGTTGTTGAACCTTATTTGGAAACCCATATGGTTGAGTTAAGGCATCAAAATCCTTTGAAAGGCCACATTTGGCTGACAAAGGAACAAAACCGAGTTTTTATCCAATGGTTCAAAGATCATGTGTTGACATTAGCATCATCAGATCCAGAAGCTGTAAGCGAAGAGATCAGATGTTTGGCAATCGGACCTGAAACTAATATTACATCATTTGAGGGGTATGATATTAGTGGGTATACATACTACACTGCACGCCAAGATGCCAAATCGATAAACCAGAATAGTGGGGTAAAAATTGAAGCTGCTGCCACTGAGTACCACAGCGGTAACCGATCTCAACCAGTTAGTAACTCTAGTTGGTATTATGGTGTCATCGAGGACATCTGGGAACTAGACTATGACATTGATTCCTTTCTGTTGTTCCGGTGCAAGTGGGTGGACAACCGACGCGGGTACCAAAATGATGGAGGGCTTACCTTGGTTGATCTTTCACGGTTACACGGTTATAATGATGATCAATTTGTTCTGGGAAAGGATTGCGAACAAGTGTGGTATGTTGAGGATCCGAAAGACTGCAGATGGTCTGTTGTTCTTCCAGGAAGAAGGCCGGTTGTAATCGAAAATGAAAATGAGGATAACGATGAAAATGGGACTGTAGAGGAAACATCCTTGTTTCCTACTGGATTACCGGATTCGATTGATGATACCGAAAACGATTTGCTCTACGCACGATCAGACCATGATGAGGGTGTTTGGGTAGAAAATATGAAATGATTTATGTTTTTGTACGTGTCAGGTAATGTTGTTAGTAGAATGTAGACTGTAATGTCATCTTAACTGTTATTGTTATGCATCATAGTATTTATGTTATGACTTTATCTGATGAAAATGCTTTATTATTTTTTTGCAGTGGATGATCACCCTATGGATGACCCCATTGGACAGCTTCTCTTGACTGGAGAACCTGAGCCACAGCAGAATAGACCAAGTAAGCGGGTCACAAGAGGAGGAAAGAAGAAGGACCAGTTAGCAGTACACGAGACTGAGGCTGGCCCTTCACAGCAGACCGAAGAGGAGTCAGTTGTCCCACCAGAGGCGAAGAAGCAAAAGAAGAGAGGTGCAACACGTGGGCTGAAGGCTAACAAGGGCCCTCCTACAAAACCGGTGGACTTCAATCAGTTCAACCAACCCCATGGAAATTGGAAGAATGACTTCACCGCTTACGGTAGCCATTTGGTGAAGTCATATTGCAACATAAACCACAACTGGAAGCAAGTGCCTCAAGCATTGAAGGATACTATGTTTCAGCGTCTTCAGGTAAATCTCTACATTATTACTATGATCTTTTGTGAAATAATAGAACATTTATGTTTACTTTACTAACTGAATGATCATGTACGTAGTCTCGTTTCTCCGTGGATCCCGCACTTAAAAAGGATGTGCTATCAGCGATGTCGAAACAGTTCCGGGACCACAAGAATAAGTTGGCTGACAAGTACATCTACAAGATGCCTGATCCAGAAGATCCAGATGCTCCAGATCATGGTGGAGACGGTGAGAGACCACCATGGGAGGTTTACGAGGGCATCACCGAAGAGCAATGGGTACAATTTGTTGAGACACGTCACACACCGGAGTTCCAGGTGCACTTTATTGTCATACATACATAAATTAATCTTAATTTCTTATTTTTTTTTGTGTTCAATTTCACTAAACATGATCCCATTAATTTATGCAGGCTCTCCGTGCGCAACAACAAGCAAATGCTAAGAAGAATCTGTACCCTCACCACTTAGGTGGAAAAAGTATTGCTCAAAGGGTACCAGAATGGGAGCAAAAGGGATATCTGCCCACGGATGGCTCATTGGATGCCAGTGGCAGAAGAATGAAAGTGTGGGAGTTAAGCCATTCCGAAGAACTCTACTCCCGAAAATCCTCAATACGATGAAGCCACGAGAGCAGTTATTGCTCAAATGGTAAGTGATATCATTTCATTTTTAGTCAAACTGTTCATTTCATTTGTATATGAACTTATGTTAAACTAATAACTGTATTTGTGTGTTGTATTAGGGTGAATTAAGCTCTCAGCTCACCCAGGGCACCTGGACCTCACAGAGGAATGATGATCCTCTTACACGCGCTCTTGGTAAGAAGGATCATCCAGGTCGTGCCATTGGGTTTGGTGGGCACGTTGGTATCCGCCAGGCATTTGGCGTACCCGGGTCCAGAATCACAGGGAAAGACGATTAGCTACGAGGAGCACCTGAGAGCGTTGGCTGAGATGGAGCAGAGGATTACTCAGAGCGTCGACGAGAGGATCGCTCAGGCTATGTCAAGGCTTCAGCCACAGCAGCATGACAGCCAAGAGGTTTCTCGACCACCAGTTGAGTCACCCATTCAGCAGCAGAGTGCACCGGTAGTGAGAAGTAGTGTCCACTCGGCTGATCCGTTTCCCTATGCATCTCTAAAGGTTAGACTAACATTTCAATTGAGTACATGACGATTAAGATTTTTCACTTGATCACTAATATCATCATAGAGGAATTCTCAATTTTTATCTAAACAAGTTCCACATAACACTCAGGCACCCACTGAGTGCCATCTGTTTTTACAAATTGGAGTAGAAGAGGTCATGGTGGCATGGGGAAAACTTTTCCCCTCTCTTCCAAGTGATATTGTGCACGGTGAACCACTCCGACATTACCATGCACGAGTGCTTCTGGACGAATTTGTTGCAGAGCATGCTGACGTCGGTTTACCGGTGCCGATCAAACACAAGACCTACCTTGCGTTCCGCACAAACTGCGACAGTGCAGTGGCCTGTACGATTGGTCAGACTCCCTGGGCAGGTATTTACTCTTAACCGTTGCTATAAAACTATTGGTGTACCACCTTGCATCCATATACTTAATTAGACTAATATCATAGGATATGAGCCGACCGAAGACTGATAAGGGCAAAGGAAAAAGAATTGCTGCACCTGTGCAATCAAAGGCATCCACAAATTTCGTGCTTAGACCTGCTTTGGTGGAGAAAAGAATATTGGCCGGCTTGTCGACTAATATGCAGATTCTGCATTCATCGTTGTTGCTGCTACCACCTGATTGTGATTCCCTCACTGTGGAAGATCCCGAGCGGATATTTCACTATATAGTTCAAGGAGAAGATATACATCGATTTGGGATGTATATGTCCGACTTCGAGGAGTGCTTCAGGAGGGATTGGTTGAATGTGTCGATTATCAAGTCAGCCGCCATGTGAGTGACTTCTACCTTTTATATTTTGAATTCATTGATTGGTGATGAATTAGATGTTTGAATAAAAAGTTAATGACTAATGATATTGCCTCATAGGTGGGTGCATATAAGGCGATCAATGTCTATGAAGATCACAGATTCGGATTCCTGTGTCCTGCTATGTGCAGTGAAGTCCAGATGACAAGTGATATGGAAGGCCTTATGCAATATATGACGAATGCCCTCTTTGAATGTTCTAACAAGTCATTTATTATGCTGCCATATCATTCAGGGTATGATATTTGACTATTTCTCTTAGTATTATCTAAAACATATAGTTTGTGTTAGTTGCTTAATGATTTCAACACATTGTGTAATTTGTGGACAGTCGACATTGGTCATTGCTTGTGCTGGTGATGTTGAAGCACCCACGAATCTTGCAATTTGACTCACTTGGTACGGTGCCAAGAGACCGAAGATCTCCACCGCAATACTGGGGTAATTAGTTTGTTATCGTAAACAACAATTATTATTACTTAACATTAACTGTTTCATAACTTGCTACTGATGCTTAAAACTATATATATTGCTGATGTATATAGTTCCATGAGAGCTGCATTATCTCTCCAGAATAAAACAATGAAGAGTAACATCCCTTGGAACACTGTCAAGGTACTCTATTAATTGATAAATTTGTGTGATAATGTTTAAACTTGTTTATAACTGTCAATATGTGTTTGTATAGTGTCCGGTGCAGCCTGGGGGTTCAGAATGTGGATACTATGTCATGAGATTCATGAGTGACATAGTAGGAGCGTCGAACCTTTTACCAGAGCACTCGTTAGACAAGGTAACATTCTTTGAAAGTTTCAGTTATGCTCTTTACATGTTGTTAGACTTGTACGTTTTAGATTAATGTTCATTTTTTTTCAAGGCTTAAGAAGTGTTCAAAGGTGGTCAGTATGATGATGCTCAAATTGTTGAGATGCTTGAGGAATGGTCGGAGTTCGTCTGCATAAGTTTAATGAATTGATGATCATGAAGATGTTTTGTGAACTTTTTCGAGTATGTAATTGTAACTCTGTACACTTGTGGATGGTGTAATGGTAGATTTGAATTGTAATGTTGTTTTTTATTTGTAATGAAAGTGTGTAATTAAGTGTAATTGCATTGGTTTTGTTAACTCTCAAATTGTGGTGCGTCGTTGGTATTAATTGGGAGCTTTTATAACTTTTTAAAGTGTGTGGAGTTCCCTGTATGGATGAAGCTTTATTACAGGTCTCATTGAACCAAATGCGGTGAATATATATATATAAGCTGGGATGGAAAAAAACAAAAAAAAATACCCCTATCTCGGCGGTTCTTAGAGAACAACCGCCGAGATAGACCCATGGGATTGACCGATGCTGAGATTGACCATGAGTCTATCTCGGCGGTTCTTAGAGAACAACCGCCGAGATAGACTCATGGTCAATCTCAGCATCGGTCAATCCCATGGGTCTATCTCGGCAGTTGTTCTCTAAGAACCGCCGAGATAGGTACACCTATTTTGGCGGTGCTCATTTCGGTGGTTGTGAACCGCCGAAATAGGCCCCTTGGAACCGCCGAAATAGGCCTTTTTTCTACTAGTGACAATGGCTCCTAACTCTAGATCATGTGTCGGGTAATTCTCCTCATGCTTTTTCAGCTGGCGGGAGGCGTAAGCTACTACCTTGCCATGCTGCATGAGTACGCATCCCATTCCCTTACCCGATGCATCACAATACACCTCAAATCCATCTATGCCCTCTGGAAGTGTGAGAATTGGCCCTGAGGTCAATGAGTCTTTTAGGCTCTGGAAGGATAGCTCGCACTCGTTTGTCCATACGAACGGTGCATCTTTCTTCATCAATGACGTCATGGGCTTAGCGACTTTTGAGAAGTCCTTTACAAACCTCCGGTAATAACCGGCTAAACCAAGAAAGCTCCGGATGTCAGTAACAGTCTTAGGTCTAGGCCATGATCGTACAACTTCGATTTTGGATGGATCTACTGAAATACCCGCGCTCGAGATGATATGACAGAGGAAAGATACCTGATCTAGCCAAAACTCGCTTTTGGAGAATTTCACGTACAGCTGGTTCTCGCGCAGTGTCTCAAGTACTCTTCTCAAATGATTTTCATGTTCTTCTGCTGACTTCGAATACACAAGGATGTCGTCGATGAATACTACTACTTAAGTGTCCAGCTGATCACTGAATAATCGATTCATTAAGTCCATGAATTTGGCTAGTGCATTAGACAAACCGAATGGCATCACTGTGAATTCGTAGTGGCCATATCTTGTTCGGAGTGCTGTTTTCTTGATGTCTTGCTCTTTGATAGCAATTTGGTGATATCCGGATCGGAGATCAATCTTAGAAAATACGGATGCTCCCTTCAACTGATCGAACAGGTCGTCGATGCGTGGCAAGTGGTACTTGTTCTTTACCGTGACCGCATTCAATTCGCGGTAGTCGATGCAGAGGCGGAGGCTACCATCCTTCTTCTTCACAAAGAGGACCGGTGCTCCCCAGGGTGATACGCTCGGGTGTATAAACCCTTTGTCGAGAAGATCACGTTGTTGCTCTTTCAGATCTGTCATTTCTGCAGGTGTCATACGGTATGGTGCCCTAGCAATGGGACCAGTACCAGGTACAAGGTCAATCTTAAACTCTACTACTCTCTATGGTGGCATACCAGGTAGCTCCTTTAGGAATACATCAGGGAATTCTAAGACTACTACTACATCATCACTAAATTCTAGATCTCTCTCCAGATCTTGCACATGGCATAAATACACTTCATGTCCTTTTCTAAGCTCCCGGTACATTGCCATAGCGGAGATGACTGTAGTTGAAGGCTCTCTCGGTCTCTGGCGGTATGAAACAGTGACCCCAGATGGACTCTTGAGCAGCAATCGGTGCTCGGCGCATAGGATCCGTTTTTTGTGCCGCTCCAACCAGTTCATTCCGATTATTAAGTCAAATCCCAACCCGTTGAATTCAATGAAGGAGATGGGAAACGCTTCGCCTTTGATTCGAATGGTGGTGGTGTGGTAGTACTTAGTACACTTTACTCGCTCCTTCGACGGGAGAGTAACCAAGAAATTTGGTAGCTCATCTGCGTCTAGCCCCAACCTTGTAGCGAATGCTGGCGATACAAAGGTGTGAGAGGCGCCGGAGTCGAATAGTACTGAGGCTTTGATGCCGTTTACTGGGAATGTTCCCGTTAGAATGGTGCCGCTTTTGCCGGCTTGCTCTTCGGTGAGGATACTCAGGTTACCTTCGGTACCGAGTCCACAACCTATTGATTCATAAGATTATAAGTAACGATGGTGGAACGCGAGTGGAATTTAATAACCAACACTGATTTTATTGAATAAACCAACCATCATACATACTATGTCTCTAATACACGTTACTACTGGATTACATGCTACTACAAGATTAATACTTTCTAAAGGTAAGGTTCAGGCGTCCTAGTTTCATGTGTGTGGCATTGATTATTGCCGGTGGTGCCGTATTCAACTTGATCTTCTTGATCCCGTGATACAACAACCTTGATTTTCCACCCATGATTAGGACATCTCCTGATCTCAATACCCATTTCTCGGCGAGGTCCACACGCTTCTGTGCGCTATACAAGAATACGGCATCATCACCAATGGACCAAGACACTACGGGCACTCCTAGTTCAAGAGATTCCATCGTCTCGTCCTTATCTTGGTGTAAGCCAATTTGTCCTTCTTTCTCATAGAAGTTGACGATACATAAGTCTGCTTCAAGTGCAGGGATTGGTTCATCTTCACATTGTTGTGCAATTTCCACAGCTTGAGTGACAAGCGTTTGGTATTCAGGGGGTATTGGTGGAGGTGTTGCTCCGTCTCCTGCTCGCGTCGTTTGGTATGTCTTGGTATAAGGGTTCCAATCCTTTCCCAAGCATATCATTTTTAGCCTCATTGTAGCTCCACCGGGGAATTCGGGTGTATAAAATCCTCCTGGACCCATTCCTAACTCGTTGCATCGTCGGATGATTGAAACTTGTGCTTCGGGTGTCAGGTATCCTTTTAATAGAATCATACCTGGGCGGATGACCTGACACTGTTCGTTGTTGGAGTGGTGAGTGGCGATGTCGGTCTCTTCGTGAGGTAAGTTCGAAGGTATTGGGTAACAGATAAGGAATTATTCCTAAGGTGGTAAATTATATCTAGTGTGAGTTCTAGGCTTACTAATTCATTTCATGCTCAATACATACTTCCATGTTACTTACTCATGCTCAATTTCATACTTCAAGTACTTATGCATTCATGCTCCCATTCATACAATTTCTTTGATACTTAGACATGCTCTTCAAGGATTAAAGGTTACGGTAGTTACCTAGGCCGGACTTAGTTCCGGTCCCGTCACGGTCAATGATGTGTAAGGCCGGCTACCTCTGCGGTGCGCCCTTCTGCGGCCCCCGGGACCCCTGTCCCTGTGAGGTGTGCTGGGCATGAGCATCACCAGATGCAACCTCCTTGCCTTCATGCTGCTTGTAGCCCTGATAATTGCCCTTGGGCTTAGAGTTTTCTGGGCATGCATTAGCACGGTGCCCTGGCTTCTGGCAGTTGTAGCAGCGGATCTCCCTTCCTTGGCAATCAGTGTTGGGATGATCCTTGTTGCAGTTTCGGCATATATAGCTGCGGCCATCAGTTTGGTTCTTGGCATGGCCGAATCCAGAACCTATAGCTCCCAAGTTAGCAAGGTTCGGTATACTTACAATACTCCATATATATACTATTTCCCAAGTGTACTAATTCGGTTTCGGGTTCTTACCCTTGTAGGGCTGAGACCTCAGTGGCTTCGCTGCCACTAGTGCGGTGTAGCCCAGCTGCAATGGCTCAGCCGCCTTGCCCTTCTCAATATGGGCTCCGCCGTCTCCTAAGGTGTTCTTCTGGAGGGAGTACTTCCCTTTCTTCTTTTTCCACGGTTTGGTTTGGCTTTGGTCGTCGGAGGTGTTACCCTTGCTGCTCACCTTGCGCTTCAGCGCTTGCTCCTCATCTCTTAGTTGGCAGGTGATCTCAACTTGAGATGCAGCGTGGTAACACTCCTGAATTACTTAACCATTAGGTTACACATTTACATACGGGAATATTGATTCACATTGCTCATGGCTTTTAAGGGTTCAACGTTGTTTACCTGAAGGGAGGTAAACCGTGTGAATCCCATGCCATACCGGAGTCGATGGCTCAATCCACCGTAGAAGCAGTCGACCAAGACTTGGCCGGTATACCCAAGGTCGGGTAGAACTCTGAGAAGAGAGGTGAAAGTGCGGTAATATTCATCAACCGTCATCTTCTCTGTCATTTTTAGGGCATCGAGCTCAAGCCGTTTCTTGGTCTTGACATGCTCGGGGTAGTACTTAGATCGGAGGAGAGAGGTGAATGCTTCCCAACCGAATGTAGGGTCGGCTACGTGCTCAGCCTTAATGAGCTTCCACTAGTCCATAGCAGCGTCTTTGAGGTAGTACGCAGCTATCCTCACTCAAACTCCAGCGGGAGTCTCAAGTGTCTCGAATGCCGTCTCCATCTCGGAGAGATAGGCCTCAAGCTTGGCGGGGTCGCTCTCGCCCCTAAAGCATGGAGGTCGAAGGTCGGCGACGGCCTTTACCCAATTCGTTTCACGGGGTTGAGGCGGGTCGGGCTATTGCTGTTGCTGCTGCTGTTGGTTTTGTTGTGCTTGTTGTACTGCGTTAATTACTTGTGGTAGCATCTGTGCTACGGTGGCGGCGACGATTTCATCTATCGTCTGCGCACCCGGCCCTTCAGAGGCTTCGCCTCTAGCTCGGCCCCGGCCTCGTCCTGACATCTGAACAAGGGTGGAATTCATTAGATACTATGACACAATGACCTCGTGGTCTTGATTCAACAATGGTATCGTCTTTACAGACGTCAAGGGTATCCATCATTGCTAACGGTAGTTCCTAGTTAGGTTTCTAATTCTCCATTGTAAACGGTCTATAACCTAACTCGGTAATCACTACACTCGGTATTCTAACCATCAGAGTGAGACTTCGCTCTGATACCACTTTTTGTAACACCCCAACCGTTACTCCTTCCGTTAACCTCTAATCATCCTCGTAATTACCTTACTCGCAGCGGAATACTTACTTACTTACTCCCGGCGGGTGATACAACGCCGTTAGCCATCCAAGACTAACCAGGCTACTAATACTTACATTAATGGTCTAACGATTAGAATATACCGAATACATGATACTTACCTTACAACGCTAAATACTTACTTACATTTGATTACCGAGTATCCAAAATATATGAATTACATTCCAAGACTATTCCCCGAAATTAAGAGTTTATACATCCACTCCTTTCTATCCAATCAGAATTCATTAGCCAAAAAGGTGTACCACGTGGTACACCGGCTACTCAAAAGGCCCTAGCCGTGTACAACTCGGTACCATCCAGTCTACTAACTATACCAAAAGGAATTAAATCCGGTCCGTACTCTACCATCACGCCTCGCGGGTACCTGTAGAAAAAACATTCCCCCTAGGGGGTCAACTTACGCTGCATATGATAACCGCATTACCGAGGCGTACTAGCGAGGGTACGCCAACTATTTGGTCGAATACATGCGGTTCGTTTCATCATTCATACTAATGCTCGATACATACAATATATTCATTTCACAAGGCATACATACATTCAATACATGCAAGGAAGACATTACCAGTCAACCGTTCATCGTACACAGATACCTCACCGCAACGGAGATACACTTCCTCCATTCATACAAAGGTCTTGTTAGCTTCATTACACAGGTTAATCGGGTTCAATACTTTTTACTCAAGGTCAATGACTTACACATAGTCAAGACGATACATACAATACTTACTTCTTACGACTTTAATCAAGTCAAGTCGGTATGACTCCGGTCGGGATTACGACATCCCACCACCGGGCTTAGGGTGGCCCACTAATCAGGATGCTACCCATTCAAGGGATTTGGTCCATGGAAAAGATTACAGCCAGGATTCGATCCAACCTCTTGTGTTTCCTTATCCTCACGCGTGGCCGAAACTATATCGGACTTCTACTCATTCCATTTTACTCATTACCCATGTTAGGAGTTAGATTGTTAGGAATTAGTAGAAGTCAGTACTTCATTCCCATAGATCAACACAATACACAAGTACTCATCATGTACACATACACCCTTCTCATTTCATTCATTTCATGAATTATACAAACTAAATGTTCAAGAGCATAAAGCAAGAACAATATAGTTCAAACACAATTATGTGCAATATAAGTCCGATTCGTGCAATTATCTCATTGGTGATCACATAAGCACACAAATCGGGGTAACCAAGTTAGGATACAGGACATGAAGAAATCATACCGTTCACCGTCGTATTCGTACTACCGGATTCCTTCGATGTTCAACTATTTGATCCTATACATACATGAAGTTGTATGATCAATGATCCAACTTACTCATTCAGTAATACTACTAATGTATACTTGCTACTCCTTTACATTCATACTTGATTATAAAACCATTATTTTCCTTATTACCTCTTAAACTTTCTTCCTTACTCATTTACTTACTTTCTTACAATTATTACTTCATTAATGGTGTATTACTACCTACATATGCATATATGTGTATTGGCATACATATTTATTCCTACATATGATTACTATAATCATATAATAAAACATTTTTTTTTGTAAGTTTGGGCCGACCAACACACCGACCGACCCAACCCCTGGGTCGGTCCATCACAGTAAGTTTTCGTTCTCTAAAATTTCTCCCGACCGACCCAGCACTATTCCAACCGACCCATACCCTCTGGGTCGGTCCATCCCAGTAAGTTTCAGTCCCATTGTCCAAGCTCCAACCGACCCACCGACCGACCCAACCTCTAGGTCGGTCGAAGTAAGGAACTTCGACAGCCGGGAATTTTAGTCTGACTGACCCACGACTAACTCACAGCTCCTGGGTCGGTCCGTTCCAGTGTCTCCATTATTCGTTACTTAACCCCCGACCAACCCACCGACCGATCCAGCCTCTGGGTCGGTCGGTAGCAGAAAGTTGCTACAGACCTTGTTTTTAATTCTTTTTCTTTCCCATTTCTTCCCCAATCTTTACCAATACTCCCCAACATGTTTACCATTCATTTTGATGCTCTAAATCACCTTGATTAATTCACCAAACTCATTACTCAATCCTAGATACACTTATACAATTTTTCCTCAATTCATCCCAACACTTACATCAGTTTTTACTCCCACTAATGCTACAGATTTTGTTTTCTCCATTATGCTACAGATTTTTCCCTCAACTCTTATCCTCCAATACTCCCTCAACTAATGCCACTCCTAGCATCTTAAATACATTAATTCACTTCCAAGCTCCATCCCACTTACAAGCTCCTTTCAGAATCTGTTTCAAATTACTAAACACTCCCATTACACTCCCCAAATACACCTAGTTGCTACCTAGGTTATTTCCTCTTCTTGAACAACTAAGTCCTTTAGTTTCTAGCCAAATTTTGACATAGTCTCCCCTATATTTTTAACATTACCCACATATTAATTCAGCTCACAAATGCTCATTCCTACACCTGTTTATACAATACACTATACACACATTTCAACTCCACTACAACACCATAAAATTCCTGCACACATACACATACTACCCATGGTTTTTCCCAAGCTTTTAACATCATTTACAAACCTCAAACTGTTTCACTACCATTCCTCATTATACTACAACATCCTCATTACTCATTAGCATGTTCATTACTTATTTTTACTACAGATAAACGGTTACAATACACAATTCAAAACTAGTTCAAGGTAAGAGTAATTACCTTGTTTTACTAGCTTTTCTTCCCTTCCCTTCCTTCTCTTCTCTTCCCTCTTTCTTCCTTCTCTTGTTCTCGGTTTTGCAATTCAAATCCTCTAACACTACTACATATATATACACACCATTTCAATACCCTAACTAACCCTTACATTATCTTTAAAGCTTAAGGTGTGTTTTAGGGTTTAGGAAATTGCATTACCTTGCAAGGGTGTAGATGAAGCTTAGAGTAGGTCAAGAACAAGATGCCTACTCCACCAAAGAATCCAAAATCGGCTAGAATACAAAGGAGCAAGCAAGGGTTTAGTTGAAATTTCGTTTTGCCCACAAGGGCTAGAAAAGGATGAGGTTTCAAGAATATTTTTACCTCAAATTGATAAGGAGATGAAGGTGGTTCTAATGGTGGTCTTGAAGCTCCAAATACTGCACACCCATGGAGATGAAAGTTATTGTTTTCAAATTTTGAAAAGAGCAATATGTTCTCCTTGGTGAGAGGAACACAATGGTATACTTTTTGTGATTTTTGGTGAAGGTTTGATGGGTTAACAAGAGGAGAGAAGTGGGTGTTTTTGTGGGTTTTCTCAAATCTCCATGGCTGGCCGGTTGAAGAAGACAAAGAGAATAGAGAGTGAGGGAGGGGGTCTGTACGTGAGTTAAGAAAATGAGGGTAGGAGAGAGAGTAAATAAAGTAAGGGGGTTACTTTATTTGTTTTGCCTTTAGCAAATAAGGGGTTAAGAGAGTGTGTGAGAGAGAGAGGGAAATCGGCTCCCCCTACACACACACACACACACACACACACACACACAACACACACCCACACACACACACCCCACACACACACACACACCACACACACACACACACACACAACACACACACACACACACAACAAACAACACACACACACACACCACACACACACACATATTTTCTTTTATTTGCAAAGTGACACTAACTTTTGCTTTTTGCATTCTCACCCCACAACTTCCCGACTGTTACAGTTTTTACTAACTGGACCCATTTTCCAGAATTTTCTCGTTTAATTAATTTTATTGGTTCCCACCTTTTACTGTTTGTTAACGACTATTTGGTTGACCAAATCGTTACGAGTCTATTTGACTCGCTTAAAGTCGCGTTTTCCTTCCCCCTTCCGGTTCCCCCTCGTAAAAACGCGCTTTAAGGTCGTTTATCTTTTAACCCATTTTAAAGGTCTGTTTTTCTTCGGATTTGTTCCCTCATGTTTATTTATGGGTAACTAAGCCTTTAAAATTTTAATTAGCCTAATTAATCACTGTTTTTATTTACGGGGTATTTCACCCGCCCTCCGCAACCCCCGTTATAAGTTGGGAGAAGAACACCAGAGAGATGGAATGACCTCTCGTACTCGGGTAAAACCCGATCTGGCAGTTGTAAACAAAATTTGTAAAAGGAGGAACCAGTCATACTGTAGATTCCAAGAACTGGAAATCCCAAAGACGGTTCCCGTTGGAGCAACAATAACCGGATTTAACGATGGAAGAATGAAGATCCTAAATACAGGATAATGAAATTTACGGCACCATGGGGCGATGTGCTTCGCAGTCGCGAGAACTATATGCAGCCAGCAAGAAGGGAAGCATAACTACGCAATGAAGCGAAAAGGCGGAGTAATAAAACCCGAGACAAGATAGTCTACAGATTGTAAGCGCTTGATGACACCATCAACAGTATACTAGCTGGCTATGGAAATAGCCAAGGTGGGATAATTCCAAACCTACAATGCCGAAAGGGCAGTAATACCCCAAACAACTTAATTCAGACAAACATGAGAGTAACCGTACACCCACAAGACTACGATGTAGCTCATAAGGATTAGTTAAACCTCGGTAACCACCGCAAGGGCGTGGGAACGAACAATGAAGCAAAGTACACGGAGTACCACAAGGATCGGGAAAGCACCCGAATTAACATCAACCTTATCAAGAACGATGAGAAACTGCTCAGGAGATTGATCACTAAGATCAAAGAATCGATAGAAGATCCAATAAAACCACCAAATGTAGATGGAAACAATACCGTAATCGGTATATGTTAACCTGAAAACCGACCTACCCGCGCACTTGCCCAGGGCAAGTGCAGCAATGACAAGATAAATTTGGAGACATATGACAACCAACAAGTACTTACTAAAGTACCACCATATCATTGAAGTAGGCATAGGAACACAATCCTAAGAACTTGAAGAACGAAGCCTTGGAAAGGCCTAACGGCCTGACCATCCTATTAACAAACACACTAGTCAGCGAGAAGCTAGACTTTGTCAAGACCTCAGACATGGCAACGCCATGAATATTTTCTTTCAAACTCAAGATTTTTATTTCATAACTCGAAACCTTTCTTTCAAAACCACAAATTTTCTTTTAAACCTCATATTTTTAAAACCAAACTAGAAGAATCACGGTTAGTATCATAGAATGATACAAGAGGAGTTGACAGTAGAATACTCCACCTAGACATGTGATGAGCACTACGAGTGTACCCAATTACGGGATGTGGGACGACCGCACTCCGAAGGAGCTTGCGGGCCTGACAGACCCCTTGTGAGTTAGTCAGGTAAGTGGTAACGTACCAATAAGGTACCCCACGTATGTATACATGTAGTGTATGAAACATGGGAAGTGGTCAGCTCCGTTCTACGGACCATAAGTAAATTCGAACTGAAACAGTTGGATACCTCAAACAAACGAAGGAACTCAGATAAGCTCACGAAGCTAAAAGAGTCAGGAACTCACTCCAGAAGAAAGGTTAAGAGTTAGGAAGTGCGTGAAGCACTAGTAATTGAGCAAAGACATCGGATATGTTTCAAGGATATTGGAACGAAGCATATTAGCTGGAATGGAAACCCCGTCTAAACACAATAAGGCAAATGCCTAGAAGGAACAAATCAATGTCCAATGGACAATGTGAAATACCTAGAGTGATCATCTAAGGTACCGGAGGATACCGTTCACCACTGAAGGAAATACCAAATTGGTTAAAACCATAAGAGAAGTATCCACGGTCTACCCGAAGAACGGGAGACGTTATAACCCTACACGGAACAATTTGAAATCCAGGACCGTAATGCGGAGTAACCCATCATACTCATAAGTTAGCAAAAGGTAATGGCAAAACTCGGTAACACCCAGGAGCAATCCAAGAAGGGTGTCGAACTAAATGTTGTGATAAAACACAAGAAGTAGAATGAACACTCGGTTAGAACACCGAAGGGATCCCACTTACCAAGGGATACCCTGAATTATTAAAAGGTACCAATCAATACTAGGACACTTGAAGGGCATCCGACGGATGGAAGCGTGATGCACTGATCCTATCAAGGAGCCCAGTAATACCTCTAAGCCATTTTATGGTATACGGAGAAGCAATGCTTGTGATCAGCCTAAGATGAGCAGAGCTCTAGGAAATGTGGCTAGTAAGCAAGGAACCGATTACGATACAAATTCAACGGTTGCAAAACCCATTGTGAACTATATGGAGAGTTGTCAATAGCGGCACCAGTAAATAGTTTAATAACCAACGAGCAAAGATACCCCTTATCATTGTGGTACCGCAAGAGCGGTGAACACATAGACCCCAAGAAGAGGATGTATCTCTTTCAGAACTACTAATGTAGTGAAGCTTTAGCATATAGACATTGACAAGCAATAACTTGAATAAGATGAAACCAAAGAAAGCTTTGATAACAAGTGTTGACAACCAAGGAGTAATTGGTTCAGAAGAAACACAATATGTGGGAACGAGAAGTATAAGTAAATAATGCTCAAGGAGCTCAGAAATATAAATGGTGTACCATGATGTAAATGGTAGAAATGCATGAGCTGAAGCTAGCAACAGTGGATGCCGTGTAAACCAATACTGAAGAACCATCAAGAACATGGTGCGCAACGAGCGACCAGTCTACGTTAATAACCACACAATGACATAGAGTTGTTAAATACGAGATGGCAGGCAGAAATGATCATTCCTATTGCAATCGTATAAGTGGTTTACTACCAAGGGTTTACGCCTCTACACTTTGTAGGACTGAGTGTTTTAGTATTGCACTTGTGCAATAATGATCTAGTGGGATAGCTAGGAAATTGGGGAAAATGTCAATTGTGGTAAAAGTATAAGGAAACTTATGAAAGTCATAAGGACCGATGCATAGAAATGCAAGGTCATACAAGTAAAGAACACTTGTATAGAACCAGATAAACTGGCATAAGTCAGAAGCTACTGACAACAGAAGAGGCACTACAACTAAGTAGTGGCTCAACCTCAACTGACAACATGTCGGGAGAACCAAGTGAATAATCACTCAAGTACACAATAGTATGTACATTGATTCCAGAGAGCTGGATAGTAAATCTAAAACTCATTGAGCTCGCGTACAGTAAATCAATACCACGCTTGATGGATAAACCTTATGCCCAAGATAAAAAGGGACAAAACGGTGATGTAAAGCACATTGAACATCACGAGAAGGGAAAATAAACCCTAAGTTATCAGGGTCGCGCAGCAGAAGCTAGTGGGCCCAAAACGCTAAGATGAATACATCTAGTGAATGTATGGCTATTTATCAATGTCTTGAAGCCTTTTTAGGATAGAACCGAACCCGGTTAAGAGTTAAACAACTCCGTTGAAATTCTTGATGCAGAGACTAACCGGTAATACGGTTAAGACCCTTTGATCAAGGAACATTGTATAGTAGACCGCATGGAAGTTGAACAACTCCGTGACGGCTGAGCGCCTTAGACCTATGTCCAACATTGACACATGGTAGATTACGTGGGCGTAATCCCTTTTTAAGGGGGTAGGGTGAACTATGGAACGAAAGGAAGATAGGAGTTTGTATCAGGCGACCTGATCAAGATCAAAATATAGTGTATCAGGCGGTTTGTCCAGAACTATCGGAACGAAAGGAAGATAGGAGTTTGTCGCTAGGGATTTGACCAAATGGGATCGTCCAGTTCCTGTAGAACCTACCACTAAAATACCCTTAGGGGGGACTAGGCGTAGGCGGAGCGAAAAGGGTTTTTATTTTGCATAACCAAAACGATTAGCCTCATACCAGATTTTTGAATAAAAGCCTGTTTGAT
Organism: Limonium bicolor; assembly: GCA_023374045.1. Taxonomy (NCBI): domain Eukaryota; kingdom Viridiplantae; phylum Streptophyta; class Magnoliopsida; order Caryophyllales; family Plumbaginaceae; genus Limonium; species Limonium bicolor. Next base: position 100,222,006 of record CM041783.1, on the reverse strand, counting down.
AATGAGCAAGGAATATCCGTTTTTCTGCTAAACAGGATGTATTGAACTCATAATTGATTAGACCCTTTTGGTGAATGTCAACTAAGTCTCGTAAGTAAACTGCTCCCGGTTGTTCAAGCATTTGATAACCAGAATCATTCTTTAATAAATGATCACTATAAGTCAGACCCAATAGAATTTGATTCATCCCTTTTTTTGTACTGAAGGTGCAGGACTGCATCAAGGAATGTGACGGTTTATCCAAAATCCAATCAGTGCTCAAGATCCAGGATTCTATTTTATCACGAGTCTTCAATCGCTACGCCCCTAAATCGGGTATCCCTGAAGGAACCATGCTTCCTATCTTTAAGTGAATGTCTGAGAGGGATATTTCCGTAAGTAACTCCGCTTCGATTCTTCTAGTTAGCGTAGTTGATCTTCTTCTATGACCTCCGAATAGAATAGAAGAATAGGGGCGGAGCGAAGAAAAGGAAGTTGGGGCACGACCGGTTTAATCAGTTGCTGCTTCCTGCCTTCTCTCTCTTTCAACTGAGAAATAAGAAAGGTGAACATCGTCTTGCAGGTCTGCTGCTTCAGCTCGATGGACTGAAAGACCTAAGGAAGGAGATTGCTTCTTCTTTCCAGTGAGGAAGGGAGAATCACCCATACATAAAAGGGAAGTAGGGATTGTTGCATTCATGAAAGCCAAAGTAAAGGTAGTGTTAACTAATTGCGCGGATAAGCTTTCTTTCCTTCGTTAGTTGGAGTGAACAAGCCGTTAGTCAAGAGGTTAGTTACCAGTTCTTCATTCGTAGGTACTCCCTCGCTCCACCTTTTCGGTCGTTTCACTTTCTCGCCTTATAGCGTTGAGTGTTCAATAAGAGTTGGGAGTGTGAATGACTCTAAAAAGAGAAAAAGCTGTCAAGAGTGAAGTCAACAGAGTCGGTATCAAGACCTAAAGTCGGCAATCACTCTCTGTCCAAAGTTAGGAGTTACGTTATCAGTCATCGACTCAAAGAGTCAGGAAGGACAGTGTAACCATCCCTCGTTAAGAGGGAAACTGCTTCCTCTGCTTATATATATAAAAGAAAATGGAAAACATAACAGACGCTCTTGCTTGCCATATTATTACTTGTTCTGGCATACTGAACTTTCCACTAAGAAGCACCTCACCCCGGCTCCACTCCAGAGCAATGCCATGACCCGGTCGGGAGCCCATACTTTCTTCCGTAACTCTACTTGATTAACATATAGGGGGCGAGGCGAGATAGACGGATCTTATCTTGACTTGAGCTAACAAGCTTTCTATGCCCCGTTAACAAGACCAAAACTGTAAAAGAGATTCGGCTGTCGCTTTCAAAGGCGAGACTTGGTCTTTGATTGTTTAGAAAGCCATGCCTGCGAGAAAGCGGCCCCCTCTTTGACATCAGATCTTGTCATCCGGGCGGGCAGCCTCCGGTCTGGGTGCTAAACTTGACTGACGAAGTCGCGTCTTTTGAATATGAGTAGGCTTCTTGCATGTGTTAAACATATAGCTAGCCTTCCTTTAGAATATGATAGCCAACCTCCTCTTTCTTAAAGAAGCTCCTTACTCATTCAACTACCGCCTTAGGCAAAGTCAAAGAGTCACTAAGGAAGAAGCTAATAGGGATTGATTATGGAGTTCCATCCCCACTTGGAGGAGAAAGCAAGGACTGATTCTCTTCACCTGCCTTCAACCGGAAGTTAGTTATGTTATTACAGCTAGAAGGGCAATCAAGGTCCTCAAGGCTCCTAGTCTCAACTAAAACTTATCTACGACAAGCAAGGACTCCAAACCCCTGTCGGCCTTTCTGTGCAACAGTCCACCAGTAGCGGAAGATAGGGTCACCGTGCATACAAGAGTCTTCCAATTCTTACTCCAGCTCTTTCTTACCAGTCAAGTAGTACAAGAGCTCTATCTTATAGCCCTGCGCGTCGGTTTGCCTTTTTTGAATTCAGTAGATAGAAGAAACTATTAGATAGCGTCAGAGTAGGTGAGTGATTGAGTCCTCACTGACCTGAGCGATTTCGATCACCTAGCAGGCTTTTTATTTGGTAGGTAACATCGCCGAAGCGTATTATCAGATTTGACTACGAAGGAAGGAAACGATGATTGACGGGGGCCTGCTTTCTAAGGCTTGTGCAACGCAACGATAGTTGGCCCTCTATCATCTTCTATCTGGTAGACTTGGTAAAAGGGCCCCGACTTTTTTCCAGAATTCGAGTTCGACCACAGCTGCCCCCACTGGTGGAACGCGACCCATTAATTACGGTCCAAAACCGTGTATAATTACGGTTCTGGACCGTAATCTACGCGGGCGTCAATAAAGATGGCGTTTCTTTAATTACGGTTTAAAACCGTAATTAAAGTCCCTTTTCCGGCCCGCGTGTCATTGACTTTACATTACGGTTATTTGTAAAACCGTGATCTAAAGTCCTTATAGCGCGCGCGAACCAATGGACTTTAGATCACGGTTTTACAAGTAACCGTAATGTAAAGTCGACACTTTAGATGACAGTTTTGGCAATAACCGTCATCTAAAGTCTTTTGGCGCGCACGCCCAAAGGACTTTAGATTACGGTTATTGTTAGAACCGTAATCTAAAGTGTAATTTTTTTTTTTTACAAATCTACACAATTGCAACAGAGACAGAATTGTAACAGATAAGCAACAGAGGGCAGAAAACTGCACAATTGAACCCCTGAATCAAATACCAACAACACAAATTCATTCTCTGCGCACAATTGCAACAGAGATAACATCTAATAAAGCACCAGATCGAAAATCTGTAACATATTCAATCTGTTACACAATTGCAACAGAGATAACATCTAATAAAGCACCAGATCGAAAATCTGTAACATATTCAATCTGTTACACAATTGCAACAGAGATAACAATTGCAAATTCATTTATGCGCACAATTGCAACAGAAACATTCAATACAACAGCTAGAATCTGTTATAGCAGCAGCTAGCATAATTCATTACAAACAGAATCAGAGCAACTAACAAAAAATATAATTTGTTACACAATATATTCTGTTGCAGCAGCAACTAACAGAATCAGAGCAGCAACTAACAAAAAATATATGTTACAGCATCAGAGCTAGCTAGTCTACCACTCCATTCTCATAAACATGGCTGCCATGCTCTCTCTGACATGCAACAAGTCGGCAGGAGCATAAGTCTTGAATCTGGCATAATGCTCTTTAATCTGCAACAAGAAAAGGAATGAAACACATAATGAGATTAAGATAAAGACACAAAAAATCTGCCGAAAGAATTAAATACAAGACAGCGTTCGTATTACCTTGTCAATATCATTCTTAAAACTTGGGAAGTACCCGCAGAACTCGTACATATACCGCATCACGTAGTACCCGCAACTCTTAGAATCCTTTTGGGTAGGGCACTAAATCACCAAAATTCACAAATGTAAAACAATTGTACAAAGATAATAGCAGCACGAATGAAATACATGAATTACCAAACCTTGATGTAATTGACGGTCAAATCACCAAACTCTCCCTGAGGGGTTTTTTTGTAACAACTGTTACATATATTAACAAAAGCGTTTAGCAAAATGAACAAGTACATTAATTTTGGTTCAAAAAACTTACAAACAATTAAATAGTAATAAAAACTTACTCTTTGATTAAGTCTTCAGTGTTGAATTCTGTCCACTGCCCTAGTGGATCTAGAACGAGCAGAGTAGCGGTGGCAGCGCAGAATATAAACAAAGCCCAGTGGTGGCTACAATGTCAAATACAAAATGAAATGAGAAATGAAGGTAAAAAAGTTAGCTAATTAGTATGTAATTTTATATTAGAACTCACGTTTGGTGATACGGCATTAGAATGAATAATTTATTCTGTTGATCAACAACATTGAAGCAATGAATCATGTATTCACAAAACCTCCCCGGGTCCCTAGTGACTGAGTCGTACGATAAACGCTCCGGGCACACCGCAGTAATGGAGGTCATGTCCTTCTCAGCACATCTCTCAAGCAGACATCTATTATATCACATGTACTATAAAAAGTTAGCCAATGCAACTTCATAGATACTTATTCTATATGTTTTTACAGTATGAGGAAAGAACACTTACTTTAGATAAGCTTGAATAATGTTAATGTTCAGATAATCTCCACACATCATCTCTCTGATGTCCTCAAAGTTGATTGCCGTCATCATATCTTCTTCGTAGTGAAACATCGACTTTGGAAGCGTCATCATGAAGTTGTTAGTTTGAGATGACTTCAACATGATCTTGTCGTAGAGATTCATCTGCTTGGCCCCAAAACATTAACAAGTTTTTGTGGCAGTGTGAGCTTATTTTTAGGCGCCTCAGAAGTCCTGGTGCGACCCCGGACGGGCGCTGGATTCTTACCTTTCGCACCCCGACTCACTGGATTCTTACCCTTCACACACAAACAGTAAAGCATCAATGTAAAGATAATTACTAATTGATTATTATAGTAACATTAAACAATTATCTAGAACATACCCTTGTACTTCTGACAGGATTCGCCGGCGCGCAGATCTCTTCTTCTCTGGGCCGGGATACGCGGCGAGGAAGCTCAGGGATCTCAGGATTCGCCGGCGCGCTGGTCTCTTCTAGTCTGGGCCGGGTTACGCGGCGAGGAAGCTCAGGGATCTATAATAGATTAGATTAGACACTTAATGCTAAATAATGCATTTTATTAGATACTAAATGGTTGTCAAACAGTCTTACCTCATCGGTGACAACAATATAACATGCTGGCCAGGGCAATATGTCTCCCTTCGCTTCGATCAGCGTGCATTTGTTGTCAAACGCCATCGGAAGGTATGCATGCTCAAATCCATCAACTATCAGGTCCAAGGTCACACCGCGTAGAATGGGGGTAGACGTACGAAACTGATGAGCGTGAGTGGACCTGATGGCAACACCGTCCCGTAGGCCGCATCTACAGGGTGCCCGTCTAATGGTATTTGGAGACGACATTTTTTTTGCTCCTTTAATAAACAGAGATAATACGTGAAATAAATAAGTGAGTCCAATCTAATACTATTTAAATAACTTTATTTTAGGAGAAAAATAGTTAAACAAAGTTAACCTGGATGTTGGCAAACGGGTACGGGTCAGCGGCCGGAGCACAACTAGACGAGGAAGACAGTCGAGGAGGATCTAGCTGCTGCTGCTGAGTAGTCGCATGTGCAATCGCATTCAACGCTTCCTGCAGCCTCTCCTCGATAGCCCGGCGCTCAGCAGCCTGTTTCTCGTCATTAGCTTGGCGCTCAGCAGCGAACTTACGCTCTACCATCGCCTCGACTTCAGCAGCACTCATCTGACCCTTCCTAGCAGATGGCGGGAATACGTTCTTCTGACGTACTTCTCCCCCAAATCCTCTAACACGCCCCGGGTGATCCTTCTTCCCAAGCATTTGATTGAGCGCGTCGTCTTGAGAAGGAGGAGCGTGTAAGTCTACTTCTCCTCTCTGTGCCGCTTCGTACTGTCCAATTTTCAAAGAAGTTAACACTAAATTTAAGATCAACAAACACTTGAGTATATAAGTAAATTATTTAACAGCTACTTTCAAATACTTACAATTTGGTTAGCCAGTTGTTCCATCGCAGCATTAGGAAATATCCTCTGACCTTCGCTGGTCGTTTTCTGGCGTCCCAGTATGTACATCTGCACCCTCCTCGCCTCAGAGACATCCTCGATCGGGCATTCACTTCCATCCTCGTTCCTCCGTGTCAGCAAACCAGCTTCTTTCCATCCCTCGAGGCTGCCCACATATCCCCTTCGTCCCATGGTGTGGGGGTAGAGATTAGCTTCACGGTTTTGCCGTGCTTGTTCTTGTACTTGCTGTTAAGAAAGTACAACAGGAAATTAATTAGAAAATCAGGGATAAAGCATTATGAGCATTAATTAAGAAAAGAGTACACACAAACATACCCTGAACTCGGGGGTGGCGTGCCGCTCAACGAACTCCTTCCTCCTCTTCAGTGATCATGCCGTTGTACACAACATACGGCGGAGGCTCACGTGGGGGCACCCTGTTGATCCAATGCTCAACCAAATAGTGGCGGAATGATTTAGCTTTGCCGGACACCAAAGAAAGAACGGTCTTCTTCACTTCTTCTGGGATCTTGTACCGTTCTTGCACCTTCTTCCAGATGGTCTCCTTTACTTCTTGCGGGACTTGTTTCCATGTGTGGTTGATGCAGCAATGTGATCTGGCCAGAGTCCCTAGCATACTACCGAACTCTGACCTGCTGCCCCCACCATACCTCCCATACTGGTCCCACAGAAGACTAATCTGATCCTCTTTCTGCAGTTTCAACCCACGGGTCGGACCTCTACCTCTGGGTCTCTGAGTAGCACTCGTAGAAGGTGCACTCATGGAAGGGCCAACAGTAGCAGCGGCAGATGTGGATGGGGCAACAGCAGCAGCGGCAGATGTAGATGGGACCGGTACCATTCGCTGCTCATTTTCCTCATCCTCACGACAAAATAAATCGAACTCTGCATCAGCCATGTCCTGATCAGCCATGCCTGCAAGGATTGAAATACAATTTGAATTAAATTAAGCATTTCATAATGGTCATAAACAAGCAATAAATAAAAGAGTGGTAATTTCATATAAATTTTTATAGTAATAACTTACATACACCATTATCTCTCAACCCACATTCCCTCGTTATGGTCTGATCGTATATACTCACGATGACCTGTGACCTCAGCCTCTTCCAATGAAATAGGAACAGTTGGAGGTTCATCTTCTGCATCATACTCATCCTCATCAACCACACCATCCACACCAACTATTCCTCTTCTCCCTTTAAGCACAACAGACCATCTAGGATTACAGGGATCAGTTACATAAAATATCTGCTTAACCTTCGTCCCAACAACGAATGGCTCAACCGTGGGAGTAGCTCTAGACAGATCAACCAGTTTCATACCATGCTCCTCCTCACGGTAGCCATGAATGTTGTTAACCCAGTTACAGCGGAAAACACACATTTCGTAGCTGTTGTAGTCCAATACCCAGATGTCTTGTATAACACCGAAATATGATTGTTGTACTGAGACAGGACTATGACCCACGACACCGACGTCATATAAGTTTTGATAAGCTTCAAGCTCTACACCACTGTTTTGATTCGTTGACTTCTGATCCTGACGTTCTGTGAAAAAGGTGAATCCGTTGACATCGTACCCCTCATAAGAAATTACATCCAGATTTGGTCCAAATGCAACTACTTTAATCAGTTCAGGCACATTCGTGGACTGATCGGACAACACTCTCTCTTTGAACCATCGGACAAATGTCCTATTCTGCTCATTTTGTAGTCTGACGTCACTCATGTTTGGATATTGTGCTCTTAAAACACACAAGTGTTCATCAAAGTATGGTTCAACATCTTCAAGATGACTTAGCACAACTAAATGAGCTTTGTTAAGAGTGTCTATGTCAATTCTTTTCAGTTTCCTTCCAACCGTGCCAACACCCTTCAATCTGCCCTCGTGTCTAGAACGTGGAAGTCCAATGGTATCGACACCTTCTAGGTAATTGGTGCAGAAGTCTACAACTTCCTCTGTGATAGTGCCCTCTATAATACTACCCTCTGGGTGACGACGGTTCTTCATTTTCTTCTTCAGGACACCCATGTACCTTTCGAACGGATACATGTAGCGAAGGTACAAAGGACCACACATCAGAATCTCTCTTACAAGATGCACGAGGAGATGTATCATTATGTCGAAGAACGATGGAGGAAAATACATCTCCAGCTGGCACATTGTCACAATAAGATCCTTTTGTAATTTAGACAGAGTGTCCACATCAAGAACCTTAGACGAAATGGATTTGAGGAAGACGTTTGTGATTGTGTGTCTGACATCATCCGCAAGATCCCACGTAGTGCAATTGGCAAAAATTCTTGAAGTAGGACATGATAATCGTGAGATTTCATTCCTACTAATTTGAAATCTGTCATGGACACTAGGTTTCTTATGTTTGAGGGTAACCTGATGGCACCTTGAAGTTGTAAAGGGTACTGCATAGACTATGTTTCTCTTCTTTAGACAGAGTGTGACAGGCAGGAGGCAAGAATGTGCGTTTTCCACGCGTTGTTGGGCCAAGCTCTGTGCGTATGCCCAACTCAATTAAATCTTTCTTCCTTTCAAATGATCCTTTGTCTTTTCTTTATGTTCAAAAGGGTGCTAGTGAAACTTTCACCCACGTTCTTCTCGACATGCATCCCATCGATACAATGTCTAACCTCCAGATGCTGCCAGTACTGTAGTTCCCAAAATATTGATTTCTTTTTCCAGACACTTTTTTCACCACTTTTGGTTGGCGGCCCGAAGTTGTTCACAATATTATCCAACTTTTTGTAAATCTCTGTACCTGTCAAAGGCTGGCGCGCCATGCTGTGATCAGTTTTCCCATCGAACTCTTTCGCCATCTTTCGATACTTATGTCCTTTTGGAAGCATTTTTCGGTGGCCCATATACACGGTTTTCCCACTATGTTTCAAGCGAATGCTACAAGTGTTTTCACCACAAATCGGACACGCCAACGCCCCCTTGATTGAATAGCCTGAAAGATTACCATAGGCGGGGAAATCATTGATTGTGCAGTACAACATAGCACGCAAATTGAAGTCCTCTTTACTGAATGAGTCGTAAACCGTAGCCCCTTCATTCCACAAGAGTTGTAGATCCTCTATCAAAGGTTGTAGGAATACGTCAATTTTGTTGCCCGGTTGCTTTGGACCAGATATTAACAAAGACAACAAGATGTGTCTTGGTTTCATGCATAACCACGGCGGTAGATTGTAAATAACCAAAAGCACAGGCCAGGTACTGTGTATGCTACTCAAAGTACCGTAAGGGTTCATCCCATCCGTGCACAAGCCTAGCCTTAGGTTTCTCGGTTCGTTACCAAACTCAGGAAATTTTACGTCTATGTTTCTCCACTGTGGTGCATCAGCGGGATGTCTCAATCTGCCATCCTTTTTCCTGTGAACTGAATGCCACCGAAGATTCTCTGCGTCTTTCTCAATGGAGAACAAACGTCTGAACCTTGGAATGATGGGCAGGTACCACAATACCTTAGCTGGTGAACCTTTCTTACTACCGCTGATGTGAGTTTGTTGTTTCTTATACCGTGACGCTCCACATGCTGAACAGCTTTCAGCAAATTCATCCGATTTCCAAAACAGCATGCAACCATTTGGACAAGCATGAATTTTCTGGTACCCCATACCCATTGGGCACATCATTTTTTTGGCTGAGTACGTAGTCGTTGGTAAAACGTTGTCCACCGGAAGAACGTATTTCAATAGTTCCAGGAGGTCAGTGAAACTTACGTCGCTCCAGCCATGTTTCGCTTTCAAGTTGAATAGCTTGAGGACGACACTCAACTTGCTTAACTTTGTAGGGTCACACCCGGGGTACAACGGTGTTTTGGATGAATCCAACAAATTTTCATGCTTGTCTGGCGTGTTAGAGTAATGTCGTTCCACATCTTCAAGCATAGTCTCAATGTCATCATCCCAGAAATCTGGCACAACGTTCGCTGTAACGTCTTCTGGATCACCAGCAACTGTATCATCTCCAAGTTCTGTTTCTGTGTTTGCCTGACCATTATCCCCTTCGTCAGGCTTAATAACATCGAACGCACTCTGACCATGCCATCGGATTATGTCTTGGAAATCTTTTGTAAAACCGCGGCGGATCAGATGTTCCTTAATTGTTTCAACGCCGCGATATCTCAGATTGTTTTGGCAGTCGATACACGGACAAAATATGTATCCCTTGTCTGTAGGTTTCAGATTGTTCGCCAACACCGTGCATAACTTATCAACTCCTTCTAAAAACTTGTCGTCCAAATTTCCGCTGTAAATCCACGAACGTTCCATCTCCTTCTAGCTATTTATATGAAGGCAGCCATTTCATACCGTCACCCGTGACAGAGTCTTTACACTTTTGTATCTTATCAACCTAAATCCATCCATGAGTATTAAATCCCACCGGTGAACGTGTTTTTAATATGTAATTTATTGAAAATTTCGGCAGCATCTCCCTACAGTTCTTCAAATGCACGATATTATGATATTAATCAATAATATATGCATTCGAAGAACAATAAAGAGATACTGCTGAAATAATCAATAAAGTACATATTAAAAGCACATTCACACCCTAGGTGTGTGATTTAACAATCGTGGACAGTCCCGACAGGGACTGCCGAAGATATACCTCTATTAGGTATATCTTGGGCGGATAACTATGTTTGGTAGTTTGTCAAATATTATATGTATATATAAATCTTACCTCTGGTAGACGATTAGCCGATGCTAAGACGGTTGAGGTCGGAAGCCTAAATAAAGTCGTAGTCCTGATGCATAAATGAAAAACGACAACATTAGAATTCATCAAAAAATCAAGGTTAAATGCTAGCTAAACCGCGGAAAAAAATCGACAGCATCTCCCCTATATTTCTAACGTCTCCAAATCAGTTTTATCAAAGTCAAATTCGCACGCACCATCTAGAACTGGTAACATACATAAACTTATCTTCACTGATGTATTTAGTTTACAGAAACAGAAAAACGACAACATCTTTCTGTTGCCTCTACTGAACAGATTCACACAGAACTCAAACAGAAATAGAAACTGAAAGAAAAGAAACAGACAGACAGAGACTGGTGTATGACTCCTCTCTGTTTGTTCACGTGTTTGAATTCTCAAACCTTTCTAAACTGTCGATCCTGTCAATTTGGTGTGTTATAAAGTTTCTAACTCAACTAAACCCAAGGCAACTTTGTTACAGATGCAGAATTAGTCAGAACCTGATCTGATACGAAACTGAAGCTGAAATCCAAACTGAAATCAAAACAGAAACTGAGTTGTGTTCTTGCTTTCTTCCCTGTCTGTTTTTTTTCCTTTCAACTGATTATACTTCTCCTAACTCCTTACCCAGTTACTTAAATATTCCATTAAGCTTTTAAATCCAGACCAAAACTCAAACAACTTGTTACAGTTCTGTTCCATTCATGAAACTGAGATATGCTACAGTTCTGTACCATTCATTTTTCAGGAATCGGTAATATACTTGAACTTACTTTCTTTCCTGTGGCAGTTTTAAGTAGTAGCATTTTTAAAACTACACTATTATGTATTAATTGTAATACTAAATGCTAAGAACAAATAAATACAGCAGTTTACAGATTGGTTTGCAAAGTTACCGTAACTAAGCACCGAAGTGGGCAAGTAGTGTAGAAATCAGCCCACGAACTAGGTCGCAATTAACTGTGAATCTGGGCACAAATATATGAACAAGGTTAGAACATTTGCCATTACACTCTCAGGATTCGATACAAACGAGGTTAGAACTTGCAATCGAAATGCATGTATATGAACAAAGTTAGAAAAAAACGACAATCAATCGCGATCGCATACCCAATACGCGATAGAGACGTCGACGGTGAGACCAGTGGTAGATGGGTGGTGACCGGCGGCGATGGGAGTGACAAAGGTGGTGGGAGCGACGGCGGCGATGGCCGTTAGCAAGGTGACGGGAGAGAGGAGGCAATTTCAGTGAGGAAGATAGCGCGAAAGAGAAGAAGAGTTACTGTGAGTAGAGTGTGCAGAGTGTAGGCAAATGTTTAAATGGACTTTAGATTACGGTTTACATGTAAACCGTAAACTAAAGTCACACTTTACATGACGGTTCTCACAAAAACCGTAATCTAAAGTGTAACGAAATTAAAAAAAAAAGCGCGATAATTATTTGGCATATGTTGGGTTTCAAACATAGGTAACACATTAATATAAAGTTTTTATTAATCTAAAATACACTGATAAAACGACGTCGTTAAATGTAATCTAAAGTGTAACGAAATTAAAAAAATAGCGCGATAATTATTTGCCATATGTTGGGTTTCAAACATAGGTAACACATTAATATAAAGTTTTTATTAATCTAAAATACACTGCTAAAACGACGTCGTTAACTGTAATTTAGATTACGCGCGGAGTCGAATAAATCAAATAATACGGGAAATTTTTTTCGTCAGGTCAAAACGACGTCGTTGACGAGGTTGGCGCGCCTTTTTTAGGAGGGACTTTAGATGACGGTTTTTAGTAAAACCGTAATCTAAAGTCGTTGACCGTAAAACGCGCGTCAACACGGGACTTTAGATTACGGTTTTACTAAAAACCGTCATCTAAAGTCCCTCCTAAAAAAGGCGCGCCAACCTCCGATCGATTATTGATTATGGGTTAATCAATCATCGTCGCTAATAAATTCCGGCCTTCCTATTAATCACGGTGTCTGTTTAAACCGTGATTAAACCACCGTCATTAAAGCCTCGCGTTCCACTAGTGCCCTTTTTGGGGGGAGGATCAAGTGCCTTGCCAACTGTCGACCCCGATCTCTTTTCACTTTGGATATTACCAAACCCAGCTGCGCCTTCGTCAACCACACTAAAGCAGAGCACCCAACTATGGCAAGGCCTCCAACAGGGTTAGGTTAGTCAATCCGGCTCGAGACGCGTTCATTGACAAAACAGTCGTAGGAATGGAGACCTTTCAATAGAGCAAAGGCGAACTGATCAACGAGAAAGAGGCCCTACTCACTACAAAGGAATACACTACAAGATCGAACTGCACTCATGCCTTTTCCGCATCAAGTTGACCGCCCCCCCATACTCATGATTCTATCAATCATGTACGTAGGTAGGACCCTCCATGTAGATTGGTATATCATGAAAAAAGCCATTTGCACCAGGCTGCTTACCTGTCCCTTGCCCAGATGTTCGCCTTTCTAAGTCAAGTAATGGTGACCTGCCGAAGACTGGAGCCTCGTAAGATGTTGACGAAGACTTTCGAACTGAGGGTTCGGTCAGTAGAGGGGACGACTTTGCCTCCCCGGAAGAACCCCGCTCTATAGCCGACTGATCCCGTTGATCATATAACTGGGAGGGAACGTGTCATATTAGAGGTGAACGATCAGAGGTCTCTGAAAATCACCACGATGAGGCTGGTCTCTCTTTTAGTAGACTCAGCTATGAATATGAATGAAGAAATGAATGCCTTTCTACTGAGCTGCTAACCTCAAGAAGTTTCAACATGCTGATACTTTCTCTTTCGTCGAGCCCCGAGCTTGTGGTCCTCCTTTGAGTGTGGGTTCAATTGGATGAATTTGTCAAGTCAAGGTCAACGTACGTAGCAGCAAGGATGGTGCATCGCCTATTTTTCGTTCTCGCTCGGGAGCCAAAACGAATACGCCTGCTACCTACTGTACTGGACCTTCGACCAAGCATTCTACCCTTGTAGAATCGGAACCAACCACCACTGCATTGCGCTCGAACAGTTGAGCGGCCGCCGGCCAGCAACTTCCGTGCACAGATATAGATTCATTCTTCGTACCTGGTCCAGTCTCACAACCCTTCGCGGGTTGGTAAGAAGTCAGTCTTTCTTGGTAAGATGGAATTGGACAAAGAAAAGAGAGTGCTCGACCGAGGCCAACAAATACCGTAATTACATAGAGAACTGCTCTTCCCCTTCTCCGTCTTTAAGGCAGTATGGCGGCAGGAAAGAAAGACGGCCTCACCTTCTCATAGATGGTGTCAGTGAGAGCCATTGACGTATCTTCCGTTGACCTTCTTTTGTAGATAGAATCTTCAATGAGTGGAAAGAAGCAACCTTACCTTACTAATAAATAATAAAGGTGCTTGTTGAGTAAGGCTTCAGCAAGCAGAACAAAGTTGCGGTTGGGTGCTTAAGCGCATCTTTCTCATATCGATCAAGGCGAAACTCGAGTTTTCGTTTTCTTGCAGGAGTGCTAACTTAGCCCTGTAGTTTTCTTCGCTTGCTCTGCAGTACGAGCCTCATACAGAGCCGCGCCCTTTATGATGAGAAGAAGAGTCGGGGCCGCCCTCTTTTCCGCACCAATTTACTACTACATCTATTTTGGGGTGTATAGCTCAGTTGGTAGAGTATTGGGCTTTTAACCTAATGGTCGCAGGTTCAAGTCCTGCTATACCCCAAACCTACCTTACACTCTATCGTAAGGATGCGTAATAGCGTTCAAAGAGAACTCTTTGGCCTTGTTACTTGCTTCGGCGACTTCGCCCTTTAAGTAACAGGGGGAGTGAGGGGCGTAGCGAATAGAGTCCGCCGATAGGCGCAAGCAAGCATAGCAAATCACATAGATAAGCCCCTACCTGCCAGCCCTGGATAGATAGGGCGGGCGAAGCACGAAAAGGATGGATGTCTGAGCGGTTGAAAGAGTCGGTCTTGAAAACCGAAGTATTGATAAGAATACCGGGGGTTCGAATCCCTCTCCATCTGCGAGGTCATAAGTTCTCTCTTACGTTATCTATAGATAAGAACGAATTGGATCGACTCGACTGAGATTAATGTTGATATAGTAGGGCCCCAGAAGGCTAAAAAAATGGAATTCTTCACGCTACGCCCCGTTCACAGTGTCTATTACTTGATTGACATTGAGAAATATGTGTACTACACCGAAGAAGCAATATGCCAATATGCTTGATGTACCAGCCAAGCCAGCTCGACCGTATATAGTATAAGGGATTCGCCTTTGTCTCAGACAGAAGAACAACAGATTGAACAGGACAGGACAAGCGAGAAGGTGACATAGATCTTTCTTTTTTCAAAGGAACTGAAAGCGGTACCAGAAAGCAAACAAGAGATAGAATTCCAGATTGAACAGATAACCGACCTACAATAAGACGAAAATAGAATTCCGTCTTCCTTTCTCTAAGACGAAGACGAAGGATGTCTCTAAGCAGCCAAGGCCAAGAGCAAGCAAAGCTTAGAAGGATTCGATAAAGAGAATGTGAGTGGGTAGGAGATCAATAAAGACAGAAAGATAAGACCAAAAAGAGCAGAAAGGTTTACGTAGACAAGGTGAGTCGAAGGCAAAGGCTTGGATATCTCGATCGGTAAGAAAACGGGAAAATCCCATATATATATGACCCAATATATCTGACAAGTCGCACTATAAGTCAACCCAAGTTGCATCTTCGCTTTCCGGAAGTAGAAAGGGTACTTTTTGATGCGGAACTGTAAAAATCGGGCTATTCTCTTGAGAATATCCTTTTATCTTCTGTATTGTATAGAATATATTCGAAAAGTTCAAAAACAAAGACAAAATGCCTAAAATTCTGACGACTATAGCCTTCCAATGATCAACAAGTTTGGAACACTAACAGGCATTAATAGAAAGAAAAAAGAATGTTGTACTATATTTCACATGGTGGTATTCGCTCCGTCAAAGTGGTCTCAAGCCCCATTGCATATTGGTACTTATCGGGTATAGAATAGATTTGCTTCTCTTTGTTCCTACAAACAAAATTCTTTCATTATTACTAAAAGAATCAAACAAATATGAATCCCTATTCTGAGATAATCCACTGAATAGGGGTCCATTGCATAGTCATAGTCTTTTCGAATGCAATAAAGTTACAAAGTGTATATTTTGAAAGGGGTCAACATTACGAAATTCACCACTTTATGGCTGCCGCCGCTTCTATCTCTGGCGCTCTGAATATTGGGTATGATTGTGACTTTCTTTGCCTGCCCCACTCCCACCCACCTCTTCCGAAAAGACAAGCTTACCTCGATCATTCATTACATATGATATATCGAGAGTTCAAGACCATAACGTAATTCATTTAGAGAATGCCGATGAGAAAGTAGATCTGGTTCCGAGATCTGGAAAACTGTGAATACAATTAGTGAAGCTAGACCGGGAAGTGGGGTATCCCTGGAAAAGAAGAGGTCGGCCTTAAGTTCTAGCTTAGATAGCTGAGACTGAAGAGTTGTAGCTTTGCTTTCTGAAAGAGTGATTTTTTGTTATTAGAGAGAAGCAGAAGCCTTAGAAGGGAACACTCGTGGCACACTTACTATATCCCATTCCAGCCTCACCTTACCTTTCGTTAACTAACCTACCTACCTTGCTTTCAAATACAAATAGAAAACCACTCAGGTCAATAGCTCCTTTCATCATGGGTCACTATCCCTAATCAATTCCATTTTGATCACTAAAAAAGACCTCCGCAGGACCTTCACCCGGAAGACAGAATCAAAGGTAGACAACAGTAAGTTGTTTCACTTCAGTAAGAGGTAAGGCAGAAAAAGGGAAAAGGAAAGGTTAACATCCTTCCAAGGGAAATAAAAACTTCAATATACCTTGGATTTCCTACGGAGACTGTCAAGGACCAGGAAGTTCTCGTGTGCCTTGATCTTCGGAAAGCCTTGAGATTCCATATCCTGGATTCCCCTTCCTTTTCTTCCCTTCTATACGAGGAGTTTCCCATTTACATGCTTTCCTCGGCCAAGGGAGGCATGCAAGGCGGCCAAGAAGGCCTTAAGGGCAGATAGGGAATACACATGGGTATGTCTATAGGCTCTATTCAAGGGATGGGAAATGCAAAAGTGTGAGCCTCGATTTTAAACCCTATCCTATGTGGATTAACTTGATTGGGATCTAATCGGGTTTTAGGTCCACTTATAGCCTAAGATTAATAACTATGTCATATAACAATAATTATTCAAACCTAAGCTAGCTCACTGGAACCTATTACGAGTCGCCACCTAATTTTAACCTAGATCAAATTAGGAAAGGAGAGTTCGGGTTCGGGGGCTTGATATTCGACTTAATTAGGGTTCAATTACTTTCATTACCCTTCCTAGGTCGTTTTTCCTCTACTTGGTTCAATTACGGCTTTTTACAAAGTTGTTTTTAACCTAGGTGCGTGCTTCTGTTTTTTTTATTTTTTAACGTTTTTTGACAGAAAATTAAAGTGGAAATTAAAATTACCTAAACTAGGGTCTCGGAGGCAGAATTAGGTCAAATTTTGTTTCCGTCGTAGCCACGGACTAATGTCCGAGGCCACGGACCCCAGTCAACCTATATGAAAATAAAAGTCAAATTAAACATAAAACAGAAAATTGTAAAGTCCGGGGCCACGGACAGGGTGTCCGTGGGCCCGGACATTATTAGAAAACCTAAATTTTAAATTTAAAAATTCCGCCGCCGTCCGTGGGCGTCCGAGCTTACGGACAGGGAGTCCGGGACCCCGGACATGACGTCCGTGGGTGCGGACCGCCCTCGGACGGCGGCGTTGAGGCTGTTCCCGAAGGTGTTTTTGGCTCAAATTTTATGGGTGTGTAGCCTGAAGGATTTACAAGACGTTAGTGATTGAAAGTTTTCAATTTGAATTCGAATAAGCACGAAACTTAACAAACAAGTTATTGGACAAAGCTTAAACAAACAGTAATACAGAAGCGTAGAGGGGTTAGTTTGAGCCCAAATTTTGAGGCAAGACAGATAATACCGTGGAGAGTTAGGAAAGTGGGATTTCTACCTGTTTTACCTTCGGATTCACGGTGATTCTTCACACCAGGATTCGTCGAGTGCTCCGTTGATGGCAGACCCGAGAGGATTTCGAACCAAGCTTCTGGTTGTTGGTTGTTCTTGCTGTTCTTCACGTTTTGGTGGGTTTTTGGGGGTTTTGATGATTGATGATGTTGTGGGAGTTGAAAAATATGTTTTGGTGTTGATTTTGGTGAGATTTCGGTGTTTGATTGTGGCTCTGGAGTTCAAAAACGTGGAGAAAGAGAGACGGCTGCCTTCTTTGAGAGTCTAGGGTTCTTGAGGTTATTATTTGATCATGGGATAAGGCTCCTTATATAGGCTTCCTTAAAGATAGAAAAATCCGGTAAAAACCGAGATTTACCGACGTTTTAGCTCAAGGGCTTCCAAAAGGAATTTGATTATGAAATTTTACACGTGGGTAAAGGATGATATTTCTGAATTTTCTAAAGTGGAATCGAATTTTTGGATATTGGAATATTTTTTAAATTCAATTTCTCGTCAGTTTCAGTCAGAAATTGCTAGAAAATTATTGGAAACTTGAAAAATCGAAATTCCAACGCCATTATGCCCAAAATGTCATCCTCTATCATGGGTTAAAATTTCAAAGAATTTTGAACTGATTTGACCCTTTTGGAGGAGAGAGAAAGCCTATAGGGGGCTTAGGAGCCTTGAAAAATTACGAAAGTGCCCCTGGAGATGACTAAGCTGCCCCTGGTACTCTGAAATGTTCCGATCGAACTGGGAGCCCTTGCTACTTGACCAAACTAGCCTATTAGTAGAGACTCTCTTCCGGGGGGTTGAAATTTTGGGTATAACAGATTGCCCCCCGTCAACTAGACTTTGTAATTGAAATGAGAAGGCTAGTTGATGCTTGAGTGATACCCCCAAAATTTTGGATCTTAAAAGACCCCACATGCAATTGAAGTCCGACAAGTTGTGTCGAGCTGTTCTAAGGCGCTGACTACCTATGAGTAAAGTGGAAGGGATGTCAAGCGATTCTAAGGCATTGACTACCTATGAGGATGATACGATGTCAAGCTATTCTAAGGCGTTGACTACCTATAATGACTGAAATGATGTCAAGCCATTCCAAGGCGTTGACTACCTAAAATGTGAAAATAAGATAATGTCAAGCGATTCTAAGGCGTTGACAACCTAACGAGTGAAAATTGGGTGGTATGCAAATGCGAGAATGCTGAAATGCTAGTGATGCTGATGATGCTGATGATGCTGACGATGCTGATGATGCTGATGATGCTGATGATGCTCGGATGCTTCTGGGGACCGAAACCCGTTCCAATGCTCCTGGTTGGTATACTATGGGGACTTATTGCCTCTGCCCACCAATTGGGGTGCTGGGATAACTTCTAGATTACCAAGGGGACTTATTGCCACTGCCCACTAGTTGTTTCTCCCAAGAAGTTGACATGAAGATGGGGACTTATTGCCTCTGCCCCGCCAACTTAGATCACGCTCTGTCTCGTACTTGTCTCGCACTGAAGATGATACTAGGTCTCGTACTGGTCTCGCACTGGATGATGACGATAGGTCTCGCACTGATGAAGATGATAGGTCTCGCACTGATGAAGATGATGGGTCTCGCACTGACGAAATTGATGGTCTCGCACTGATGAAGATGCTTGGTCTCACACTGAAGTCTCGTACTAAATGGATGAAGAAAAAGCTGGATTCCCACTGATTCTGGGTCGCGCACTGAATGAAGATGTCTTGTACTAAAGTCTTGAAATGATGGGTCTCGCACTGATGAAGATGGTAGGTCTCGCACTGAAGGAAAAGATGGGTCTCGCACTGAATGAAGATGCTAGGTCTCGTACTGAATGAGGAAACTGCAGGGCCTCGCACCGTTTTGGTCTCGAACTAAAAATGAGTAGGAGAGAATGGTCTCGTGCAAATGATGAGAACTGATTACTGGAGTGCCAAACATGGCAATGATGATAAGATGATGCAATCAAGATATGAAAGATACTCGTTCAAAACAGGAAACTGTTGGAAAAGGTGCCGAACTTGGCAATGCTTGTGAAAAACCCTGCTGAAAAAGGAAAGTGAAATGATCATTTCCTGACTAAAAATTTCAAATCTGCAATTTGCTTCTTGAAAAATGAACATGCCATTGGTGGAAGTGTTGGTGTTTGTTGTGGTGCTGAAGGCTTTTGCCGGTGTTCAGGATTTGTGACAGACCTGGGATTGGGTTGTGATTTTGGATGGAGGTCAGGGTTAGACGGGCCTGATGTTTTTGTGGAGGTAAGGCCAATGACGAGTTTGAGAGTGTGTGTGTGGTGGTAAGGGCTTATTGTGCCTGTGGTGGGATGGTGGTGCTCGAGCTTTGGGTTTTAATTGGTGCTGACATGGCAATTGTTGGAACCAACAATTGCCCCCAGTATTTTTTCCTTAGGACAATCTGAGCTAGAGTTCATGGCAATCGATCGGGACGATCGATTGCCCCCAGTATTTTCTTTGATTAAACATGCGAACAAGTCTCACCCTCACAGGGTCGAGGCTTATGCTTTGATGTGGTGCTCCCTAACCTACACTCGATTTGTCGGTGTTTGCACTCATTTCTCGCTCATGGTCATACTTCTAAACCATTAAATTCAATATTTGATGGATTTACGCATTTGATCTGTTACTTTCACGTGATGGACACACAACTATCAAGTCGGAAGTCTTTAAGCTATAACGTGGCCATAGGGTGTGATGAAAGACGACGGATCATGGAGGGATATTTGAGGTATGTGGAGCTTAAATGGGTGACCAAAGCTGCAACTTGCGTCTTCTCTTAGATTCATCTTCCTTGTCTTGAAGTCGTCTAACTGCTTCATGTTGACGTTGGTTTTGAGCTTCTGGACCTGGACTTTTGGAGTTGTCCTTTACACCATTTCTCTTTTTTTGCCATTTGGACTTCTTCGAGGCACTTTGGGTTCGCCTTTTTGTGTTATCTTTCTTGACTTTGCCTTTGGGGTTCTTGTGTTTCCCGGTTTTGGGCTTCGAGAGCTGTTTTGATGTGAGCTCTTTTGATCCTGTGTCACTCTGGGACCATTTACGGATCACTTCGTCATGCTGATAGCGGCATTGCTTCTTCGACTGCTGATAATGTTATCCGAGAGTCGGCTCCTTGCTTCCTTTGGTCACCGGGTCGGGCATTCATCATTGGCTAGGTTATTTTGTGGTGTTCATATTATCGAAAAGGGATATATGATAGGCTCAGCGGGGGTGCCTAGGGTTTAATGTCAGGGTTCACAAGTTTTTTGGCTATGTGGTGCTGTACCTAGGTGCTTCGTCATTCTGATAGTTGTGTATCCGCTCTTTGTTACTTTTCGCAGATCTAAGAGTAAATTTACAAATTATCTCCTTCGGTCAGAGTTATGCCATTATCTCACCTTTGAATGTGGTCTTACCAGAGTCGTGTAAAAATGACACGCTCGTTCACTCATGGTTTTCCCACTCAAGACACTCTCGTGAGATTTTCACTTGGAACTCGTTCGCACATTTAAACAAAAGATAAAAGACGACGAACTTAAACTTAGATTGCCCCAGTATTGATTTGGGGTTTGTGACAACAATTAATAGATGTGGACTTTGAACCTCTTTGTGGGTTGCTTGGATATTATAGGGTGAGTTGTGGTGTTTGGTTAGGCATGTTCAAATTTTAGAAACAAGAGCAAGCCGTTCCATTGCATAGTCAGAAAATGATTGCTTCGTCCTTTCCTTAAAAAACTATTTTGTTTCCTTCTTTTTTCGATGAATGAAAAATGGTTTGTACAGGAGTTGTGAAAATGGAACTATGATTTATTTATGAATCATGAAAGAAACGTAAAGATTACAATCAAGGTGACTGAAACTAACTAATAAGCTACTAGGAAAATTTGAAGATGCAAGAAAACGATCTGCACACTTAGAAAATTGGACTCCTTGCTCGAGGAGGTCTTGAATCTTGTGCTTCAATGCTCGGCAATTGTCAGTATAATGGCCAGGCAACTGATGGTAGTGGTTAATTGATTAAGATGCCTCCCCAAATGAGTGGTTCCTGGCCGAGGGGCCAGGGGCTGTAGCAGGTTTCTCTTCTGAAGCTCTTTAAACGCATGACTTGGTGCTCGGGCCAATGTTGGTGAACTCCCTTTGCGATGAGTCTCGGCGTGGTAAGGGTACTGTCCTAAGGTTTGATGCGGAGATCTAGGTCGTTGAACCATATTCACTTCTGGGAAACTGCTTTGAGCGCAAGCTACTGTCTGAAGATCAGCCTTTTCTGGTCCTGGCTTAGATAATTTGGAGCCACTGCCGGAGTTTCTTGAGCACTCGAGCTCCAAACCTTCCTTATGAATCCTTTCCTCTAGAATACCGACTTGTCCCATCAACAGGTCCAAACTCGGGAAAGTACATAAATTTTAGCTCATTGTGTGTGTTTTCGCATGTTCTCAATTATCATGCGGATTGCTCCTGCTCGTCCATTCTGGTAGGCATAGCTGCAGCCTTTCTCCTCCAACGCTTGATGAAGTCAGACATGGACTCACCGTCTTTCTGTCGAGTTCCTGCCAGATCGATTCTGGTGACCTCGAGGTTTCTTAGCATACTCAATATTTAGGAAAGCCTCGCAAACCTCCTCGTAGTTTTGGTATTCATCTTCTGAGTGAGATACAACGCTGAGGATCTCGTCTAGAAGCGTGCGAAAACTTTGGCTTTTTGCATATCGTTGAGCCCCAAGATGGACATTTCTCGGTCGAACATAGCCAAGTGAATCTGTGGATCCGAGGAACCCTGTACAAAGCGAGTGCAGGCAGCTTCAGCTTTAGGGGAAATCAACTTCGGGATACGACGCCGTGGAGAAATAATCGAAGCCAGCTGGTTTGTTGGTTTTCTCTATGCGCTCAATCCTTTTCAAAACCCTTTTGACCTCTGCAGCTAGCTGGTTTCAGGAACATCCTTCCCCATACGTGTTTGAGGATCTTGGGCCCTAACAGAGTCCATCTCGAGTAACTACGATTAAGATTTTCATCCACAACTTTTCCAGAGTGTGCTGATTTGTCTCCTGAGATTAGCCTTACTCCTCAGTTCCTCGACAATGGACTCCAAGACCTTGTACCCTGCAGCACAGCGGCCAACTCGGCCTCGGTGTTGATCGGATTTCCTCCTTCTGCCATATCTGGATCCGGGCTTGCCTGTTTCCAAGAAGTCCATTATTAGCTAACAAGAGGAAGTGGGTTGAAAGACACTAAGGTGATAATGAACTTCACAAGGTAGATCGAAACAGGCTTAGGCTGAAAGCAAGTGGGCCAAGATACCCAGAAAATGAGGTGCTTGGGCTGAAGTATCTCTCAGGCTATGAACTGGAATTTGGACGAAATGAACATATGGCTTTGATTGGGCCTGAGAGGTGACACCTGATCTAGGGTTTTGGGCCAGGGCTCCGAATAAGAAGTCCTTGCTAGATTAGAATGAGCCCTTGGGCCGGAATGTGTTTGGGCCTAGAGCAAAGCACATGGGCTGGAGTGGTCCCTAAATCACAAATGAGCCTAACTTTCTTTGGGCCAGAGAAGATGGTTGCTAAACCGAAAAAGATTTTATTTTCAGGCCTTGTGAGTTATTTCAAGTTCATGTGGATTTTCTTTTTTGGGCCTAGAACTAATTGGATAATTCAAATTGGGCCAGAAGAGAAATCACCTAAGTCTAAGCTTTTGGGCTGAAGCCCGAACGACTCACATATTAAACCAAACAGGACCTCTGGGCCGCAAACAAGTAGAGCCGCCAATTCGGGTTGGGCTAGGTTAATGTAGGAGAAGTTCCTATCAACCTCTAGGCTAGGTAATGGACCGATCATACAAGCAAACAGGGCTCACACAAATTCAACATGTCCTCACTAGATGTTTAAATTCAACCGGGTATGGATCGATCCGGAGAGGTGCTTGGGGCTTGGGCCCAGGTCACCACAAAGGAATAGGGCTTGCACGCTATTCTCTTTGGGCTTCCCCACTTTTTTCACATCACCTGAAGGTGTGCGTCTACGGCCGGGTCTTTGACTGACCAAACAATGGGCTTGGTAAGGACACTGCCAGGAAAACGCTTGGGGCTAAGGCCCAGGTATTAAGGGGATGTGGTTAGACGACATCCTCCTCTTTTTCCCCGCTTATTCACATCACCTAAAAGGTGTGAGTCCCTGACAGGGGACCCTAGATGGGTCCCGGGGGTGAAACTGGTTTGTGTGGGCCCTCGCTCTCATATGATGCAGGGGTGCAAAAATTTAAAGTGCGCACGAAAGTAAACAAACAAAGTAATAAAGCCATAAATAAACAATTTTTCGAGTTAAGCCCTCTTTCTTAAAATTAAACAGGTTAAAGTTAAGAATTCGTCCCCAGCAGAGCCGCCAGTCTAATCGGGTTTTAGGTCCACTTATAGCCTAAGATTAATAACTATGTCATTTAACAATAATTATTAAAACCTAAGCTAGCTCACTGGAACCTATTACGAGTCGCCACCTAATTTTAACCTAGATCAAATTTGGAAAGGAGAGTTCGGGTTCGGGGGCTTGATATTCGACTTAATTAGGGTTCAATTACTTTCATTACCCTTCCTAGGTCGTTTTTCCTCTACTTGGTTCAATTACGGCTTTCTACGAAGTTGTTTTTAACCTAGGTGCGCGCTTCTTTTTTTTTTAACGTTTTTGACAGAAAATTAAAGTGGAAATTAAAATTACCTAAACTAGGGTTTCGGAGGCAGAATTAGGTCAAATTTTGTTTCCGTCCGTAGCCACGGACCTAATGTCCGAGGCCACGGACCCCAGTTAACCTATATGAAAATAAAAGTCGAACTAAACATAAAACAAAAAATTGTAAAGTCCGGGGCCACGGACAGGCTGTCCGTGGGCCCGGACATTATTAGAAAACCTAAATTTTTAAAATTTAAAAATCCCGCCGCCGTCCGTGGGCGTCCGAGCTTACGGACAGGGAGTCCGGGACCCCGGACATGACGTCCGTGGGTGCGGACCGCCCTCGGACGGCGGCGTTGAGGCTGTTCCCAAAGGTGTTTTTGGCTCAAATTTTATGGGTGTGTAGCTTGAAGGATGTACAAGACGTTAGTGATTGAAAGTTTTCAATTTGAATTCGAATTAAGCACGGAACTTAGCAAACAAGTTATTGGACAGAAGCTTAAACAAACAGCAATACAGAAGCGTAGAGGGGTTAGTTTGAGCCCAAATTTTGAGGCAAGACAGATAATACCGTGGAAAGTTAGAAAAGTGGGATTTCTACCTGTTTTACCTTCGGATTCACGGTGATTCTTCACACCGGGATTCGTCGAGTGCTCCGTTGATGGCAGACCCGAGAGGATTTCGAACCAAGCTTCTGGTTGATGGTTGTTCTTGCTGTTCTTCACGTTTTGGTGGTGTTTTGTGGGGTTTTGTGGATTGATGATGTTGTGGGAGTTGAAAAATATGTTTTGGTGTTGATTTTGGTGAGATTTCGGTGTTTGATTGTGGCTCTGGAGTTCAAAAATGTGGAGAAAGAGAGACGGCTGCCTTCTTTGAGAGTCTAGGGTTTTTTTTGAGGTTATTCTTTGATCATGGGATAAGGCTCCTTATATAGGCTTCCTTAAAGATAGAAAAATCCGGTAAAAACCGAGATTTACCGACGTTTTAACTCAAGGGCTTCCAAAAGGAATTTGATTATGAAATTTTACACGTGGGTAAAGGATGATATTTCTGAATTTTCTAAAGTGGAATCGAATTTTTTGTATATTGGAATATTTTTAAATTCAGTTTCTCGTCAGTTTCAGTCAGAAATTGCTAGAAAATTATTGGAAACTCGAAAAATCGAAATTCCAACGCCATTATGCCCAAAATGTCATCCTCTATCATGGGTTAAAATTTCAAAGAATTTTGAACTGATTTGACCCTTATTTGGAGGAGAGAGAAAGCCTATAGGGGGCTTAGGAGCCTTGAAAAATTACGAAAGTGCCCCTGGAGATGACTAAGTTGCCCCTGGGAACCCTCGCTACTTGACCAAACTAGCCTATTAGTAGAGACTCTCTTCCGGGGGGGGGGGGTTGAAATTTTGGGTATAACACTAAGTTGACTTAAGTCAAAACTAGCACTATTTGGGCACTATTCACTAACCAAGGCACATAATTGTGAAATTTTTGATTTCCCATTGATTTAGACTTCCTAATGTGATACTAAGTAGTACACGTGTTGATTAAATAGTAATGATGGACATTTAGGCACTCAAAACCCATTTACAAGACATTTTTTTCAAAAATGTGCTTTAAGACTCCTTAAAGCACATTTTGTGTTTTAACTTGTTTTCAAGCTTGGTTTTCATTAGTAATTGATTTAACATGTTCATTAACATGTAAATAAGGTATAGGAATGACCTTTAGGTCTTATACAAGGTTACACCAAATCTAGAGCAAGTATTTGCTTATATTGACTTTAAGGTGTTTTCTTGTGTTTTGTTTGGTTTAATTGTCTACCAAAGTTTCCTAAGGACTTAATTAGCCTTATCAAATCATAATTGAATATTATTTAGTCTTGGTAGGCTCTTTGGGTCCTAACCAAGTTCACTCCAAGCTTAGAGCATGTTTTTGCTCAAACCGTGTTTATAGTACTTTATTGTTTTACCATGGTTTAAATGGTTCTCTAATGTTTCTAAGGCACTTTTTAGCCTTAATATACCACAGTTTAATGTTTAAACAACATATCAAGGTTTGGGGTATTTCATTCCCCCTCTAATGGCGATTTCCCATGGCTCCAAAATCAAGCTTTTCAAATTTTGAAAAGATAGAAAGCAAGGCCTTGGTCTAACTAAGAGAAATCTATGCTTAGTTTTTGATTTGGTGCTAAGATGAACATTTGATGGACAAATGAAGATGGGGCATGAATGGAGCTGCTTGGGAATGGTTTTGAAACAGAGAAGAGGAAGAAAAATCGGTGGAAGAAGAAAGAAATGAAGAAGAGAGGAGAGCGGTAGGCTAAAAGAAGATATTTGTCTTATAAAAGGTGAATAGTGAATTTACTACTTTCCCTCCTCTTTTCCTTAATGTGCTGACTACTTATGGTGACTCACCACCTAAAAATCGGCCCCCTTGGTTAATAAGGGTATTTTTGGTCTTTGGTAACCAATTAACTAAACTAAGTTGACTAAAGACAAAACTAGGCACTATTTGGTTACTATTCACTAATTAGTGCACAAATTTGTGAAATTTTTGGTTTCCCATTTATTTAGGCTTCCTAATGTGATACTAATTAGTACACATGTTGATTAAGGTGTAATCATGGGCATTTAGCCACTCAAAACTCATTTCTAAGACAATTTCTCAAAAAGGTGCTTTAAGGAGTCTTAAAGCACATTTTCTGTTTAAGCTTGTTTTTCTTTGGTAATTGATTTAACATGTCCATTAGCATGTTCAATAAAGTCTTATAATGATATTTGGGTGCTAATCAAAGTCACTCCAAGCTTAGAGCACATTTTTGCTTAAATTGCCCTTATGGCGTTTTCTTGTGTTTTCCTTGGTTTAAATTGTCTACCAATATTTCTAAGGCATGTTTTAGCCTTACTACATCATAACTTGATGTTTACTTAGCATACTTAGGTTTGGGGTATTTCAATCTACCCCCCTTAAAAAAACTTTGTCCCCAAAGTTCCCATGCATCTTATTTTATTAGAATACATGGCTTACCTCATTCCATAGATCATAAAGATCATGCTTATGTGTACTTAAACTTATTGACTCATTAGGTCTGTCACATACTTATACTCAAATATCACACAACATGCTTAAGCATGTATAACACTCAAAATTCCCTTTGTTCCTTTTGATGATTAAAACAATCACATAATTTTCATCGTATTCTCCTATGTCACCGGTCCGTAGACAAAGGCTCATTCCTCCTCGCCACCATGGGCCAGAATACAAAACAACTCTGTTCTCCCCATGTCACCGGTCCAAAGACAAGGGCTCATGCGTCCTCGACTTCATGGGCGAGAATACAAAACAACTCTGTTCTCCCCATGTCACCGGTCCAATTCTGTTTTATCCTAATGCCTCTACCCTTAGCGTGATTTAATTGTGACCACTGGTAGGGAGTTTCAGGAATCATCCAACCCTGATGTGATCAGCATCAATGTTGAACTATCCTTCCGCCCCAATTTGTGTTCGGTTTCCCTTGATCCCTAGAAAATCAAGTTCCACATCCCACGTCATTTTCAAACATCAGATAATTCACTCATTTCCAATTTTCTATCTTTTTAGCCTTTCTAGTCGTAATCAATACATCTCCAAGGTGTGGACTCAGTCCATCAACATTCCCAATATATCTCTTAGTAATTACCTCAGGACTTAAATTCCTAGTATGTTCTATATCAGTTCCATATCAATTCTCATCATCTTATACCTCATAGCATTACTATTTCCTACCTCATGGTCATATCAAATAATATCTAATAGTGTTATCTTATTCTCATCTCACACATACTTTCTTATCGACTCATATCTCATATATTCCATATTCCTTAAGTCTCCTTAATCCTCTTCACTAATTCTCTTAACTTGTACTCACACCGGAGTTAACAAGATAGGTACTTAATATGTATGGTATTCACATCTTCTGTGCGCAATAACCATAATTTATCTCAAAATGTTTATGTAAAACAAATTCTCAAATTCTTTTGTGTTATGCACACCGTAGTTTACATACTCAATACATAAACATACGCTAAGCGGTTTTCGCTCTACCCCCCCTCCCCCTTAAAATGGATTACGCCCACGTAATCAACATCATCTCATCCTTGAACATAGGTTCAAGATGTCTAATTCTCATCAAGCATTCTAGCTTCCATGTCCTCTATCTCACTTATAATTCGATCAGAGGGTCATAACTAGGTTAATGGCTTAGTCTCTGTATCGAGGATTCTTAACGGTACTTATACCATTTTCTTAACTTAGTTTGGTCTAATCTCAAAGATAATGATTTGTTAGCTTCCGCTGCGCGACTCTGATAACCTTAGGCTTAACCCCTTTTCTTATCCTTCACAGTATTGTATATGCTTCTGCCTCCTAACAGTTTAGGAATATTGGTCTCTCAGTGGACACATGTTATCTTTATATATACACGGCCTTAATGAGTTGTAACTCGTCTATCCATTCTCCTTGAAGATCTAACGTTCATACTCTTAGTGTTCTCTCAAGTGTCTAAATTGTTCTTTCCATATGATCTTTGGTCTGAGGATGATGCTTAATCTGAAACTACTGTTTAGTGCTTATTGCGCTTTACAGTTTTATCCTTAACCTCTTAAGACATGTCCTATGTCTATACTAAATAATCCGTGCTCTTCGCACTTCATAATTCTTAATTATTTGTTCTCTGATTCCTTTGTGTTGTTGGTTCGACTGAATTCCTTCTCTTCAACTGTTGTGGTGGTAGCTGCTCTTGTCTGATCTTGCGCATTGACCATGGTACGGAGTCGACTACTTCCCGTGTTCCTTATACCACTCGTCTACATGCATGGGGTACCTTACTGATACATTACTACTTACCCGACTAACTCATAAATGAATCTGTCAGGCCTGCAAGCCCTGTGGGGTGCAGTCGTCCCACATCTCGTTTTAGTAAACTCGTAGTGTCCATCACACGCTTAGCTATTGCTAATTATGAAGTATTCTCTTGTCGATCTCCTCTTTCATCATTCCATAATAACACTTATTGTTCTTCTTGAACTTAATCAAGGGAAATCCATTTACAGTATTCTTAGGTATGGTATGCTCTATCTCCTTTTTGTATTCCGTACTGACTCGATCTTTTAGTAACTGAGATCTCTTTCCATAGAGCCTCTTATCTTGTTTCTCATATTTTGATCTACTAGGAATTCACTTCTAGTTCCTTAAGGAATGGGTAGTGTGCTTCCTGTGAAATCTTACCTCGCATGGTCTAGACTACTGACGTTAATGCACAGTTCGTCTTCCATCTCATTTCTTACTTATATCGGTCTTAGCTAATAAATCTAATTGCCCCTATGTCAATATTTGACGGTTTATATATGATGGTCGCTTTACTGCGCACCATGACTTAATCCCCTTACCATGGTAGCTCGCCTTTATTCTGTTGCCCATTAATGGTGCAACTACTTAATCATTTATTTTGATGTCTTATCTTATATTCAATCCCTTCCTGGTGTAAACACTGGGAGTTCTCTGATTTTGGTGCATGGCGGTTGTCGTACCGTGTTGTAATTTTGTTATCTCTTAATATGAAGGTGTTCTGCTTCAATCTCGGGTTCATAAGTAGGCTAATTTCTCTCACATTCTTCCATCCTTTATGATGTTATGTTTCCAAGTAATTTAACTGGTTACTGAAAAATTCATTCATTGAGTCACAAGCTCTTCTGAGCGTTAGTCCCCTGACGTGTCATGTTGTGCACTCACAATGTTTATCTCTGACGATTACTGATTCCTAAATTCTGGGTGTTGGATATGGGGTCTGTCTCTGCAGCCTTCCTTATTACTCAAGTGTATCTGGTATGTTCTAAGGTAATCTCAAGGTTTACAGTTTCCATTCTCTAACAAAAGTGTATTATATCTCTAATAAGTGAAAGCCCTTTTTGAGGGGCTTATTCCCACTCATGGCCTTACAACAAGGAGAGGTATCCCCAACCTAAAAGGAATGGTTCGTTCTCCGCCCCTGACAATGTACTATCTCATTATTCTCATTGGTGCCCATTCCTGGCAATATTTTCCACAGTCTAAGTTATAGGTTTTGTAACCGTTCATATCTACGAATTATAGTTCCTTCATGGCTTAAAGAAGCTCTCTTATAACTTACTGCGCCTCGGGCTCTAATGTGGTTAACATCCTTGGCTCGTAGGCTCTTAGTGCTTAATGTCATTGGGTGAGAGCCGATGCTCAGTTCACTCCTTGTACCCTTACTCACCTGCAGGTTATTCTCATAAGTTTATGGTTCTTTGAACACTATCCACCATTAGGTTACATATTAAATGTAGTACCGGGTCTCATGGTAGTTGCTGCATCCTGCTTCCCGCTATAGAAGTTTATTCGGGTGATCTGAGGTTATTTAGTGTCTGTGACAATTCTGTCATTTTCATAGACTTGTGCGTTTTTAAACAATTACGGATCAGTTCGTATTAGGCAGCTGCCTTACGGTGTCTAAGTTAGATATTTATCTAGGCTATCATGTAATTCCATCTCAACGCTTGTTCAACTCTTGTTGACTACGCCACCCGTTGATGATTAATCATGCTTGGGTGTTAATGAGTTAGACAAACAATACTAATTGTCGTTAATCGGTTTGTTCAGCTCGACTATGCCCGCTCTGTGGGGGTAGTCCTCTGGGCTTTCCTCTGTCGGGATTGTATATCTTAAATCCTTAGTAGGTTATAACTTAAGTTCACTTCCTCTGTCCCTGTTTTCGGGGTTTACTAACATCTTCAATAAAGAATGTTTGTTGCTGGTATTCTTAGTGGTCATCCTGGGAGTTTATCCCGTTCTTGTTGGAAGACGTTGAGTCAACAGTCTCAATGGTATCTTATAATACATTCCTTGTATGTTACTTACGTAGTGTTTTGCTCGGATAACTGAGCAATTTCATAGGTTTTTCCCTTCAAGGTTCGGGATTGGTGTACTTACCCGTACTGTTCGTTGTTGTTACTGTAGTAGGTTGTACCGTTGCTGATATTTATACCGTTTAGTATTCTGTCCAAGTTCAGCTCCCTGCTGACTGGTGTGTCGACTCATCTCATCATGGTCAGGCTGTCAGGCCTTTCCAAGGTCTCATTCTCCCGTTCTTATGGATTTACAATCCGGTATTAATTTGTATTACGACTGTAGCGGTCTACTATCTCGCCATGATGGCTTTTTGGGTAGCTTAACCGTGGTAGCACTTGCTATGGCAAGTGCGCCATGCAGGATGGCCTACCGGTACTGTGCGCGTCGGTAGTGGTACTTCCACCTAATTTTTTATATCTTTGGTAGTCCTCGGGACTCCTTCGTTGTTCTCTTACCTTGGATAACTAGCCATCTGGTAGTTTCCTGGTTATTTTGACAGTACTGTCACTTATCAGGGCGTTCCTCCTTCTGTGGGAACCCCTTGTGTTATACCCAAAATTTCAACCCCCCGGAAGAGAGTCTCTACTAATAGGCTAGTAGCGAGGGTTCCTAGTTCGATCGGCACATTTCAGAGTACTAGGGACAGCCTGGTCATCTCCGGGGGCATTTTCGTAATTTTTCAAGGCTCCTAAGCCCCCTATAGGCTTTCTCTCTCCTCCAAGGAAGGGTCAAATAAATTCAAAATGCTTTGAAATTTTAACCCATGATAGAGGATGACATTTTGGGCATAATGGCGTTGGAATTTCAATTTTTCGAGTTTCCAATAATTTTCTAGCAATTTCTGATTGAATCTGACAAGAAATTGAATTTAAAAATATTCCAATATCCAAAAAATTCGATTCCACTTTAGAAAAATCAGAAATATCATCCTTTACCCATGTGTAAAATTTCATAATCAAATTCTTTTTGGAAGCCCTTGTGCTAAAACGTCGGTAAATCTCGGTTTTTACCGGATTTTTCTATCTTTAAGGAAGCCTATATAAGGAACCTTATCCCATGATCAAATCAGAACTTCAAGAACCCTAGACTCTCAAAGAAGGCAGCCATCTCATTCTCTTCACTTTTTTACACATCCAAGCACCAAAATCACATCAAAAATCCCCCGAAATCACCATCTAAACACATTTTTCAACTCCCAACACATCAAAAATCATCAAACATCAACCAAACCACCTCCAAAACGTGAAGAACACCTTCAACAATCAACAACCGGAAGCTCGGGTCGAACTCAATCCGGAACCGGCATCATCGGAGCCTCCGAAGAATCCCGATGTGAAGAATCCTCTTGAATTCGAAGGTAAAACAGGTTACAATTCTACTTTTCTAACTCCCCACGACCTTATTAACTCCCTGTCAAATTTTGGGTTCAAACTAACCTTTTTACGCTTCTGTATTGCTAATTGCTTTTGTTTCTGCCTTGTTACTTGTTCGTCAAGTTTCGTGCATAATTCGGCTTCAAATTGCAGTCTTTCAATTACTAACGTCTTGTATACATTTCAGGCTACACGTGCATAAATTTTGAGCCGAAAACACCATCGGGAACCACCATAAAACCCCTGTCGTGGGTGGTCCGGGACCTCGGACGTATGGTCCGGGGCCACGGACGGGTTGTCCGTGGCCACGGACACCCTCGGACAGTGGCGGGATTTTAAAATTTAAAAAAATTTAGGTTTTGCTAAACTATGTCCGGGCCTACGGACATCCTGTCTGTGGCCCCGGACTTTTCAAATTTTTGTTTTCTGTTTAATTCGACTTTTATTTTCACATAGGTTAACTGGGGTCCGTGGTAACGGACATTAGATCTGTGGCTACGGACGGAAACAAAATTTGACCTAATTCTGCCTCCGAAACCCTAGTTTAGGTAATTTCAACTTTCACTTTTTATTTTCTGCCAAAAAATGCTAAAAACACAAAAAAACAGAAGCTTGCGCACTTAGGTTAAAACGACTCGTGATAAGCCGTAATTAAACTAAGTAGAGGAAAAATGACTTCTAGGGGTAATGAAAGTAATTGAACCCTAAATAAGTCAAATAGCAAGCCCCCGAACCCGAACTCTACCTTTCCTAATTTACTCTAGGTTAAAATTAGGTGGCGACTCATAATAGGTTCCAGTGAGCTAGCTTAGGTTTTAATAATTATTGTTATATGACATAGTTATTAATCTAAGGTTATAAGTGGACCTAAAACCCGGTTAGATCCTAATCAGCTTTAATCAACATAGGATAGGGTTTAAAATCGAGGCTCACACCTTGTTATTTTCTTATGTCTTAATCCTCGCTTCCGTTTCCACACATTATGTCGGGGTTACTAAGTAATGATTCTCCTTTAGGCACTACTATGTAGTCCTTTGTCAATATCTAATTTGTACATGAATTTTCCGGTAGTTTCTATTCTCATGCTTGTATTATCCCCCTGTTATGCTCATTCGGACCACTGTCCGGTACTCATGTCACTTATCTTTTCCTATCCATTGCACTCGTAGTGCTTTTCTTATCATTGGTATAGCGGGTTATTTCGACTACGTAGCATGTCGACCCATGTTGCCGGTAATTTCCGTTCTTTTATTGGTAGAATTCCTTTTTTATAACCCATAATTCGTAACATTATATTATATACGTTACAATGTTATTCTAAGTAGGATTAAATTCTTTGCTATCAGTTGGGACGTCAGCGGCATTGTTTTAATTGCCAAGGACAAGGAAGTCATTTGATTAATTAATTATCTGATTTATAAGGAAAGGGTTTCCTTATTTCTTTCTTTTCCTAATCATTTATCATCACGTCAGATCGTGAGGAGCGTCTCTCATCGTGGTGCTGAGCGACAGTTTTCTCTTCTCCATCTCTCTCTAACTTCTTCCCCTGTGAGGAATGTGCTGCTGCTATTGTGATCGGATCGAAGACCTCATTGCTACTGCGTTTCTCTACTCAAATCAGTTTGTATTGCGAGAACTCTGGATTTCGTCGTTGGTTTCCTCCCCTCTCAGTTTCTGATTTTGGGACTCCGAATATATTGATTCAGCGACGACGATTCTGCGTTGGGAATTCAGATTGTTGAGGCTACACTGCTGCAGCCTGTTGGACTTTTCTACATTCTCAATCAGGTTTGTGCTGCAGATTTTGTGATTTCAAGTTCTAGGTTTCTGCTCTCCGTTATCTGATTTTGGGTTCGTTATTGTGGGATTCAGTGGCTGTTGGTCTGTATCGGATTATTGCTCTGCGTGGATTGCGCCTACTGTCTTGGATCGTTGTCATTTGCTGCTAATCGTTGAGGTAGGTGGTTGCTTGATTCGGTTTGGAAGTTCAGCCATAGGGAGTTTCAACGGTTTATAAACCGAATTGTGGTGTGATTCTGAGTTCGTTTGGCGTTTTCAACTGGCTAAACCCCTATGGTACCTGTGTTTTAATCTGATTTGGTGTGTGTGATGTTCTGGAAATTGTGTGGTGTTTTATGCAACTTTTCCTGCTCTGTTCCTTTCTAGAAACTGCTGTTTTCGCACTGTCCGAACTTCTGTCCGAGTTTTGAAGTTCGGACAGAGCGTTGTGCGCTTCTGATTTTCAAAGTTCAGGGTATGTCCGAACATCAGTCCGAGCATTGATGTTCGGACACTCCCTTGGTTTCTCCTCTGATTTTAGTTCGATCGGTGTCCGAACTTCGACGTCCGGACACAAGGTCGACCTTCGCGTAACTTTTCTCGTAACATGTCCGAACATCGGTCCGAGCTTCGATGTTCGGACACTCTGAAACCCTCTGTTTGATTTCAAATCGACTTGTGTCCGAACATTGATGTCTGGATACAAGTTCGGACATTTGACAATTCTGGCTTCTGAGTCTCGAACTGTGTCCAAACATTAACGTCCGGACACAACTTCGGACCCCGCTCTGTTTTCGGTATAACTTCTCCGTCAGAACTCCGATTGGAGTGCCGTTTGTGGCGTTGGACTCCTCTACGTCTCTACTACTGTATTATAAGTGTTTGGCATGTCTTGATGCAAGTTTGCTTCTGCTTTTGCAAACCTTCTGTTTTGGGGCACTGTACTCTGTTTCTGAGCTGTGAATGGCTGGGTCGAGCTATTCCGTGGTATACCATGTAGACGTCATTCTGAGTGTGGGTTATTCCCTTTCTGTTCTGTGGGGTTGACGAACCCTTTGGCTCTTTTGAGCCATTTCTGCGTTGCCGAGAGATCTGTTTTGATCTAGGTCTTCGACCCCTTCTGAGTGTGTGCATTGTATTGTGTCCCCTATCTGTGTGTGAACTCTGGTTATTTCTGAACTGGGAACTCTGGTGTTCCGTTCTGTATTTGTTTCCGAAATGCTCTAACTATTCTGAGAACTATGGTTTTGTGCTAACCTCTGCTTCTCTTCTGTTTTCAATTATTTTGAGCGACCTCACTGATGACGGTCGCTGCTTACTGGGCATAGTTGTGTGCTCATTCCCCTACTCTTACTGTTTTTGCAGATTGATCAGCGAGGATCACCTTTAGTGTTTGGATCCTTTACACTTCTACATCTGTTTGTTAGGTGTTTGACCATTTGATTTGTAGCCTCCGGGCCTTACCTTCTTCTTTCTAATGTTTTGGGGTTTGTGAATTACTTTACGGATTAATGTTTAGTTCATTGGATTTACAAGTATTAGTAGAAGTGTTATTTGGGCCTTGTTTGCGATTGTTAGTTAGAGCCTTGCGTTATTAGGTAGTAATACGCGGCGTGTAATGCCCTTAACTCTTAGGCCGGTTTTAGGGACGTTACATTTAGTGGTATCAGAGCCAGGTTTGGCTTTCTTTGGTGTCTGTGGGTGTGTTTGCTTGTGAGGATCAGTTATGTCAGCTCCTTGAAGTCTGAGTCAGTTCTAATGAATTTTGGATTTAATTGTCTCAGAATGCTTCCTCGTAGAACACCAGTGACCCCTAGGGAGATATGATGCGGAGGCAGTGCAGCAGTTTGTGGCGCAGCTCATGCAGACAGTGGCTGCAACTGCTGGGGGAGCTGGTGGTGCAGGCCCAGCTGGGGCGAATGCGGTGGGAGGCCGAGTCAGGGCGCTCCAAGAGTTTATGAAGCTGAAACCACCTTCCTTCGATGGCTGTGGTGACCCTCAGGAGGCGAGCCACTGGATTACTGAGGTGGAGGACCTGCTCAGAGTGATGGGTTCAGAGGATGACCAGAAGGTGGACTTCGCCACGTTCCTCTTCAAGGGGGAGGCAAAGGAGTGGTGGCGAATGGTGATGGGTAAGCATCCTCAGCCTTGGACCTGGGAGCAGTTCTGCTTGGAGTTCAACAAGCAATTCTACCCCGATGTTTACAAAGACCAGAAGATCAATGAGTATAACCGGCTACGCCAGGGGAGAGATATGTCAGTCGAGGAGTACGCGAGGAAGTTCGTGACTCTCTCGAACTATGCTCCTGAGCCGGATGAGCACAGGAAGGCCCGTAAGTTCGAGAGGGCTGAGACCTGACATTAGGTCCGCGGTGACACCTCTTCGTCACCGGACTTTCAAAGATGTGGCGGATGTCGCTCTGCTGGTAGAGACCGACATCAAGGGTAGGCAGGCTGGTAAGGACCACAAAGGGAAGAGACGTGCTGAGGAGTCTTAGAAGAAGGAGGCTGCTCCTCCAGAAGAAGCAGTCTTATGGGGATCGCCGGGGAGCTTCTTCATCTTCGTCAGCTGGGGCGAAGTGTGGATCGTGCGGTCACTCCCATCCTGGTAGGAGTGTTTCTAAAGAAGACCGTTTCGTGCTTCCAAGTGCGGTCGTGGAGCACAGGATTGCTCAGTGCCCTCAGGTGTCTGGTAGAGGCACTGGTTCAGACTCAAGGGCGGGGTCCGACCAGAAGAAGCCTCAGACTCAAGCCCGAGTTTATGCTATGGCAGGAGAGCGTGATCATGCTGGTGATCGCGTCATCTCAGGTATTCTCCAGATCCATTCTCAGGATGTGTTTTGCCTGTTTGACTCTGGAGCTACGCACTCCTTTATCTGTTATGATTTGCTGGGTAACCTTGGACTGACTGCCATGCCTAGTGAGGTAGACCTGTGTGTGAATAGTCCATTAGGTGGGGTTGCCCCTTGTGTGCTGAATTCTGTGTGTAAGACTTGTCCCATAGCAGTTGGGACAAGACTTTTATGCTGACCTCATCCCGATGCGGATGGCCTGTTTTGATGTGATCTTGGGCATGGACTGGCTAGCAGAGCACCATGCCCATATAGACTGTGCAGCTAGGAGAGTGATATTTGATTTGCCAGACGGGACTCGCTTTGCTTTCTCGGGGAATGCAGTTCCATGTGCGCCAGTGATTGTGTCGGCGATGCAGGTAGCCAGCTTCTTGAGGAAGGCTGCCAGGGATTTTTGTGTTATTTGCCAGAGGTGCGTGAGGGATCTAGCTTGGAGAGCATCCCGATCGTCAAGGAGTTCCCGGAGGTCTTCTAGGATGACGTGCCCGAGCTTCCACCAGAGAGGGAGGTGGAGTTCACGATTGATTTAGCGCCAGAGACTCAGCCCATCTCTAGGGCCCCTTACCGTATGAGTCCGGCAGAGTTGAAGGAGCTGAAGGTTCAACTGCAGGAGTTGCTCGATAAGGGCTTCATTCGCCCTAGCGTTTCGCCTTGGGGAGCGCCAGTGCTATTTGTGAAGAAGAAGGATGGGACCTTCAGATTGTGCATCGACTATAGAGAGCTGAATAAGGTGACCATCAAGAATCGCTATCCTCTACCGCGCATCGATGATTTGTTTGACCAGTTGGCGGGCGCCACAGTGTTCTCGAAGATAGATCTTCGTTCAGGCTACCATCAGTTGAGGATTAAGGCCGAGGATGTGCCTAAGTCCGCTTTTAGGACTCAATATGGTCATTATGAGTTCTTAGTTATGCCGTTTGGTTTGACTAATGCTCCATCTGTTTTTATGGATATGATGAACCGGGTTTTCAAACCCTATCTGGATCAGTTTGTAGTGGTCTTTATAGATGACATCTTGGTGTACTCCAAGAGTGCAGAGGAGCATGAGGAGCATCTGAGGATCGTTCTACAGACGTTGAAGGATCGTGAGCTATACGCTAAACTGAAGAAGTGTGACTTCTTACTAGATCGTGTAGTATTTCTGGGACATGTAGTCTCGAAAGACGGTATATCAGTGGATCCCGAGAAGATTAGAGCCATGATGGAGTGGGCGAGGCCCACGAATGTTGCTGAGATTCGTAGTTTCCTTGGGTTAGCGGGTTACTATAGGAAGTTCGTTGAGGGGTTTTCTAAGATTGTATCCCCGCTGACCCGTCTGTTGAGGAAGGAGATCAAGTATGAGTGGAGTGAGGCTTGCGAGCAGAGCTTCCAGGGAATTAAGAAGAGATTGATGACCGCACTTATTCTGACCTTGCCGTCTGGGACCGAGGGCTTCGAGGTCTTCTGTGATGCGTCCCATAAGGGAATGTGTTGTGTCTTGATGAGCAGGGTAAGGTAGTGGCTTATGGCTCTCGGCAGCTGAAGCCCTATGAGAAGAACTACCCTACCCACGATCTGGAGTTGGCAGCTGTAGTGTTCGCGCTGAAGATTTGAAGGCATTATTTGTATGGGGCGTCGTGTAAGGTTTACACGGACCACAAGTCTCAAGTATCTGTTACTCAGAAGGAGCTGAACTTGAGACAGATGAGGTGGTTGGAGCTACTTCACGACTACAACTTGGAGATCCTCTACCACCCCGGTAGAGCGAACGTTGTGGCAGATGCATTGAGTCAGAGAGGTGCTCCGGGTGTAGCTTGTGCTTTGACAGGTGTCCAGAGGTCCGCCTTAGAGCTTCAGCGTATGGAGGTTTGGGTAGTCAGACCAGCCAGTGCCAGTATGATAGCAGCGCTTCAGGTTTAGTCTTCGTTGGTTGACAGGATCAGAGTTGGTCAGTGAAATACATAATTTGGTTCCTCTAATCTCACAAACTAATAGAACACACGAGAGTTATAGTGGTTCGGCCAATAATCCAGCCTACATCCACTTATTGACAATATCTTTTTACTTCATTTGGTATTACAACTTTAGAGAGCTTTCTCATGTTTTCTCCCCCTTCTAATCTTGTGTCCCTTTACAAATGAGCCTCTCATCTCTATTTATAGACCTTCAAGGGTGAAGTCTATCTCTTAATCCTTGTACATGTGGTATTACTTTATTAGAGCAACCCTCCTATTTTTGGCACTTTTCTCCTTGTAAAGCCTTCCGGTCCCAAAGTGTGGGACGCGGGATCCGGTCACGGAGCACGGGGCCGGAATATGGGACCCAGTCATGGGGTGCGGGGCCGGGATGCGGGACCCGGTCATAGAGTGCGGGGCCGGAATATGGGACCCGGTCATGGGGCCTAGGACCCGGGTCGATACCTGGTGCCCAAATTAGAGCCCGAACAGGGTCCTGAAGGAGGCTCAGGGTCTAAGGTCTGGACTGCTTTGACCTTTTGTCTTCGTCACATTCTTGCCCTTCTCATCAGTCCCACAAGTTCTACTTTTTGGCACTTAAAAAAGTGGAATTTACAAAAAAAAGAGAGATAGAAATTTACATTTTTCTCCTTTCTCCTATCTCCTAGTCCCACAAGTTCTTTTTCTTTTACTTTTACAAAGAAAAATGAACTTACAAAAAGTAGGTACAATTAGTACATTCAAAAGTCCCACAGGTGTCTTTCTTTTGAATTTGACAAATTGGAAATTCTGGGACATAAATCTTTTGACAAAGACAAAAGGTCAAAGCAGTCCAGACCTCGGCCCAGACCCTGAGCCTTCATTCGGGACCCTGTTCGGGCTCCAATTTGGGCACCAGGCATCGACCCGGGTCCTAGGCCCCATGACCGGGTCCCATATTCCGGCCCCGCACTCTATGACCGGGTCCCACATCCCGGCCTCGCACCCCATGACTGGGTCCCATATTCCGGCCCCGTGCTCCGTGACCGGATCCCGCGTCCCACACTTTGGGACCGGAAGGCTTTACAAGGAGAAAAGTGCCAAAAATAGGAGGGTTGCTCCAATAAGTAATACCACATGTACAAGGATTAAGAGATAGACTTCACCCTTGAAGGTCTATAAATAGAGATGAGAGGCTCATTTGTAAAGGGACACAAGATTAGAAGAGGGAGAAACACGAGAAAGCTCTCTAAAGTTGTAATACCAAATGAAGTAATAAAGATATTGTCAATAAGTGGATGTAGGCTGGATTATTGGCCGAACCACTATAACTCTCGGTGTTCTATTAGTTTGTGAGATTAGAGGAACCAAATTATGTATTTTCAGTCAGGAGTCAGATTCAGCGTTGAGTCGGATCAGAGAGGGGCTGTCGGCAGAGCAGAGTTCAGACTTCAGTATCACCAGTGATGGTTGTCTGCATTTTAGAGGTCGAGTGTGTGTGCCGGCTGATACAGTTCTGCACAGGGAGATCCTTCAGGAGGCGCATGGAGCTCCATACTCAGTTCACCATGGAGGGGTGAAGATGTATCGGGATCTCAGGGAGTCGTTTTGGTGGCCTGGGATGAAGCGTGACATCTTGGAGTTCATGTCGAAGTGCCAGACCTGTCATCAGGTTAAGGCTGAGCACCAGAGGCCAGCGGTTTGCTTCAGCCCCTTCCCATTCCTGAGTGGAAGTGGGAGAGTATGAGGATGGACTTGGTCATGGGATTGCCTAAGACTTCTTTTGGCTGTGACGCTGTGTGGGTTATAGTTGATCGACTGACGAAGTCTGCCCACTTTCTGCCTGTGAAAAAGACTTTCAGCTTGGATCGTTTGGCTCGTTTATACCTCGATGAGATAGTGAGGCTGCATGGTGTGCCTACTACTATAGTTTCTGATCGTGATCCGCACTTTGTTTCGAGGTTCTGGCGCAGTTTGCATAAGGCCTTGGGGACGAATCTAGCTTTCAGTTCAGCCTACCATCCTCAGTCGGATGGCCAGACAGAGAGACTAATCAGGTCCTGGAGGACATGCTTCGCGCATGTGTCATAGACTTCAGAGGTAGTTGGGAGCAGCACGTGACTCTGATCGAGTTTGCTTACAACAACAATTTCAGGCGAGCATTGGTATGGCTCCATTTGAAGCGTTGTATGGTAGGAGGTGCCGGTCTCCCATCTGGGATGACCTGAAGGAGAGGGTCTTGGTTGGACCCGAGCTGGTGCAGGGAGCAGTAGAGAAGATCAGGAAGATTCGAGAGCGTCTGCTTGTTGCTCAGAGTAGACAGAAGTGCTATGCAGACCAGAGGCGCATGCCGCTTGAGTTTGATGTTGGTGACCACGTCTATTTGCGAGTGTCGCCGGTCAGAGGCGTGGTCCGGTTTGGGAAGCGTGGGAAGCTTAGCCCGAGGTTCGTTGGACCGTTTGAGATTCTAGAGAGGATTGGCCCTGTGGCTTATCGTCTAGCTTTGCCTCCATCCTTGTCTGCTGTCCATAGTGTTTTCCATGTTTCGATGCTGATGAAGTACGTGCATGATCCGTCCCATGTGATTGATCATAGTCAGCTTCAGTTGAGAGAGGACTTCAGTTATGAGGTGGTGCCTACCCGCATTCTGGCTAGAGATGTGCGTCGGCTTCGTAGTAAGACCCTGCCTATGGTTAAGGTTCAGTGGTCTGATCAGTCAGAACGTGAAGCGACTTGGGAGCTCGAGGATGAGCTGCGCGTCAAGTTTCCCTCCCTATTCGAACAGTAAGGTGAGTCAATTTCGAGGACGAAATTCTTTTAAGGGGAGGTGATGTTATAACCCATAATTCGTAACATTATATTATATCCGTTACAATGTTATTCTAAGTTGGATTAAATTATTTGCTATCAGTTGGGACGTCAGCGGCATTGTTTTAATTTCCAAGGACAAGGAAGTCATTTGATTAATTAATAAAGGTAATTAATTATCTGATTTATAAGGAAAGGGTTTCCTTATTTCTTTTCTTTTCCTAATCATTTATCATCACGTCAAATCGTGAGGAGCGTCTCTCATCATGGTGCTGAGCGACAGTTTTCTCTTCTCCATCTCTCTCTAAATTCTTCCCTTGTGAGGATTGTGCTGTTGCTATTGTGATCGGATTGAAGACATCGTTGCTACTGCGTTTCTCTACTCAAATCAGGTTTGTGTTGCGAGAACTCTGGATTTCATCGTTGGTTTCCTCCCCTCTCAGTTTCTGATTTTGGGACTCCGAATATATTGATTCAGCGACGACGATTCTACGTTGGGAATTCAGATTGTTGAGGCTACGCTGCTGCAGTCTGTTGGACTTTTCTACATTCTCAATCAGGTTTGTGCTGTAGATTTTGTGATTTCAAGTTCTAGGTTTCCACTCTTCGTTATCTGATTTTGGGTTCGTTATTGTGGGATTCAGTGGTTGTTGGTCTGTATCGGATTATTGCTCTGCGTGGATTGCGCCTACTGTCTTGGATCGTTGTTGTTTGCTGCTAATCGTTGAGGTAGGTGGTTGCTTGATTCGGTATGGAAGTTCAGCCATAGGGAGTTTCAACGGTTTATAATCCTAATTGTGGTGTGATTCTGAGTTCGTTTGGCGTTTTCAACTGGTTAAACCCCTATGGTATCCTGTGTTTTAATCTGATTTGGTGTGTGTGTTGTTCTGGCAAATTGTGTGGTGTTTTATGCAACTTTTTCTGCTCTATTCGTCTTTCTGGAAACTGCTGTTTTCGCACTGTCCGAACTTCTATCCGAGTTTTGAAGTTCGGACAGAGCGTTGTGCGCTTCTGATTTTCAAAGTTTAGGGTATGTCCGAACATCAATCCGAGCATTGATGGTTGGACACTCCCATGGTTTCTCCACTGATTTTAGTTCGACCGGTGTCCGAACTTCGACGTCCGGACACAAGGTCGACCTTCCGTAACTTTTCTCGTAACATGTCCGAACATCGGTCCGAGCTTTGATGTTCGGACACTCTGAAACCCTCTGTTGATTTCAAATCGACTTGTGTCCGAACATTGATGTCTGGACACAAGTTCGGACATTAGACAATTCTGGCTTCTGAGTCTCGAACTGTGTCCGGACATTAATGTTCGGACACAAGTTCGGACCCCGCTCTGTTTTCGGTATAACTTCTCCTTCTGAATTCTGATTTGAGTGTCGTTTGTGGCGTTGGACTCCTCTAAGTCTCTACTACTGTATTATAAGTGTTTGGCATGTCTTGATGAAAGTTTGCTTCTGCTTTTGCAAACCTTCTGTTTTGGGGCACTGTACTCTGTTTCTGAGCCGTGAATGGCTGGGTCGAGCTCTTCCGTGGTATACCATGGAGACGTCATTCTGAGTGTGGGTCATTCCCTTTCTGTTCTGTGGGGTTGACGAACCCTTTGGCTCTTTTGAGCCATTTCTGTGTTGCCGAGAGATCTGTGATGATCTATGGGTCTTCGACCCCTTTGTTATACCCAAAATTTAGACCCCCTTGGTTAGGGTATACAAGGTTTTGGTGTTGTGAGGATTATTTAATCGAGTAATGAGGGATTCCGGCTCGATCGGCGCATCCCAGGGCAAGAGGAGCAGTTTCATCATTGTCAGGGGCATTTTCGTAATTTTTAAGGCTCCTAAGACCTCCTATAGGCTTTCTCTCTCCTCTGAAAGATGCCCAAATCAGCTTTAAATGCTTTGATATTTTAACCCATGATAGAGGATGACATTCAAAGCATAATGGCGTTGGAATTTTGATTTTTCGAATTTTCAATAATTTTCTAGCAATTTCTGACTGAATCTGACGAGAAATTCAATTTAAAAACATTCCAACATTTAAAAAATCCGATTCCACTTCATAAAATTCATAATTGTCATCCTTGACATGTGGTTAAAATTTCACAGCAAAATTCCTTTGGGAAGTCACTTAATTAAAATATCAAAAAATCTTACTTTTACTAGATTTTCTTTATCTTTAAGAAAGTCTATATAAAGGATAGTTTTTTTTTGATAAAATCAGAATCTCATATGCTCAAGAACCCTAGGAAGCAGAAAGCACAGCCCCCTCTCTCTCTCTCTCTCTCTCTCTCACGTTTTTCAACACCCAGCGACCCGAATCATACCGAAAATCCCCCGAAATCACCATCTAAACACGTTTTCCGATCCCCAAAGCACCAATAATCATCAAAACCCCACAAAAACATCAGCAAAACGTGAAGAACAGCAAGAACAACCAACCACCAGAAGCTTGGTTTGAAAACCTTTTGGGTCTGCCACAAATGGAGCACTCGACGAATCCCGGTGTGAAGAATCATTGTGAACCCGAAGGTAAAATAGGTAGAAATTCCACTTTCCTAACTCTCCACGACATTATCAGTCTTGCCTCAAAATTTGGGCTTAAACTAACTCTTTTTCGCTTCTGTATCGCTAATTGTTTTAGCTACTGCCTTGTTACTTGTTTGCTAAGTTTTGTATTAATTTTGATGTCAAATTGAGTTCTTTCAGTTACTAACGTGTTTAAAATCTTTCAGGCTACACACCCATAAAATTTGAGCTCAAAACACCCTCGGGAACCATCGAAAACCCACTGTCTATGGGTTGTCCGTGACCTCGGACTCATTGTCCGGGACCACGGACGGGTTGTCCGTGACCACGGACACTCGCGGACGGTGGCGGGATTTTATATTTTTTAATTTTTCAAATTTTAGGATTTCTGTCAATACATGTCCGGGCCCACAGACACCCTGTCCGTGGCCCCGGACTTTTCAAGTTTGCGTTTTTATTTCAGTTCTGTTTTCGAAATCACTTAATTCAACTGGGGTCCGTGGTCTCGGACATTAGGTCCGTGGCTACGGACGAGACAAAATT
Source organism: Limonium bicolor (assembly GCA_023374045.1). Classification (NCBI taxonomy): domain Eukaryota; kingdom Viridiplantae; phylum Streptophyta; class Magnoliopsida; order Caryophyllales; family Plumbaginaceae; genus Limonium; species Limonium bicolor. Next base: position 100,177,230 of record CM041783.1, on the reverse strand, counting down.
TTGACCTAATTCTGCCTCCAAAACCCTAGTTTAGGTAACTTTCAATTTCACTTTAATTTTCTGTCAAAAAACGTTAAAAAACAAAAAAATAGAAGCGCGCACCTAGGTTAAAAACAACTTTGTAGAAAGCCGTAAATAAACCAAGTAGAGGAAAAACGACCTAGGAAGGGTAATGAAAGTAATTTGAACCCTAAATAGGTCAAATACCAAGCCCCCGAACCCAAACTCTCCTTTCCTAATTTGATCTAGGTTAAAATTAGGTGGCGACTCATAATAGGTTCCAGTGAGCTAGCTTAGGTTTTAATAATTATTGTTATGACATAGTTATTAATCTTAGGTTATAAGTGGACCTAAAACCTGACTAGATCCTAATCAACTTAATCCACATAGGATAGGGTGTAAAATCGAGGCTCACAGACTGGTGACTCCGCTGGGGACAAACTTCTTAATTTTAAGAAAGAGGGCTTAACTCGAAATTGTTTATTTATGGATTTATTACATTGTTTGTATACTTTTGTGCGCACTTTAATTTCTGCACCTTTGCATCATATGAGATCGAGGGTCCACGCAAACTGATCTCACCCCGGGACCCGCCTTAGGGTCCCCTGTCAGGAACTCACACCTTACTAGGTGATGTGAATAAGTGGGGGAAAAGAGGAGGATGTCGTCTAACCACATCCCCTTAATACCCGGGTTTTAGCCCCAAGCATTTTCCTGGTAGTACCCTTACCTAGCCCATTGTTTGGTCAGTCAAAGACCCGACCGTAGACGCACACCTTTTGATGATGTGAAAAGAGTGGGGAAGCCCAAAGAGAATAACGTGCAAGCCCTATTCCTTTGTGGTGACCTGGGCCCGTGCCCCAAGCACCTCTCCGGATCGATCCATACCCGGTTTGACTTGAACGTCTAGTGAGGACATGTTGAATTTGTGTGGGCTTTGTTTGCTTGTATGATTGGCCCACTACCCAGCCTAGAGATTGATAGGAACTTTTCCCTACGTCAACCTAGCCCCACCCGAATTGGCAGCTTTATTTGTTTACGGCCGAAAGGCCCTGTCTGGTTTGATATGTGAGTCATTGGGCTTCGGCCTAAAAGTTTAGACTTAGGTGATTTCTCTTTCAGCCTAGTTTGAATTATCAATTTAGTTCCAGGCCCATGAAAAACAAATCTACCTAAAGCAGTCCATAAGACATGAAAATCAATCAGGCTTTTCCATTTCGGCCCAAGGTCTATTCTAGTCTAGGTAAATTGTTCGGGCCCTGGCCCAAAGTCCTAGATCTAGGTGTCATACCTTTTAGGCCCACTCAAAACCATTTGTTTAGGTTTCAACCCATTCGAATTCAAGATAGTTTTTCGTAACTCATTCATCAAACAAATCTTAGACTTCAAAGTTTCTCTGTCAGCCCAGTGGCCCATTCACAGTTCATGTGGCTTCCTTCAGCCTGTATGTATCACTACTAGATTAAGGGCATTCAGGCCCACACATCCATTCTAGTCAAGAAGTCCCTCTGGCCCATATGTCTTACTTCAACCCCAAATCATTTCGTCCTAAGAGCCACATTCCCAAATCATTCCGGCCCAAGTGCCACCTTCCAAAACACATTCTGGCCCAAGCGCCACATCCTCAAACACGTTTCGGCCCAGGCGCCACACTTTCAAATACTTTATGGCCCAAGTGCCACATATTCTAAACATTCCGGCCCAAGTGCCACAGTCTCATAACATGTTCTGGCCCCAGTGCCGCATCCTCATTCCGGCCCGAGTGCCAACCCGCTTATGAATCATTCTGGCATGTGTGCCTCACTTTCAATTCATCCAGGCCCGAGTTCCTATCCACATCCATGAAAATCATCCAGGCCCGAGTGCCTAATCCACATTCATGAAACCGTTTCAACCCATGCACCTCACATCCAGGCCCAAGTGTCTCATGCGTCATCCATAGGCATTCCTAGGAGCCTACTAAGAGTCCAAGAAGAAGACGATCACAGTCATCTTAGTGACATCCCGGCGGTCAAGAGCTCGAGTCTTCAGCATGCCGACTTCAGACGATTCAGCAAGATTTGGATTCAACAGAAATTTTAGGGTTCCCATGCATTCTACTACATAACCTGCCATAACACTCATCTTTCACATGCACCTCTCATATTTTTCAAATAATGATCGTTTTCAAACCACTAATAAGAAGCATCGATCTTGTTAAATCATCTTCTTCCTCACGTTCACAAATGGATGACTTTTTCAAGTCTAAATGATAACACAAAAAAAAGAGAAGGTTTTGTTTCACACAAGTTTCTTTTGAGAAAATGGTTCATGAATTAATTATCTCCCGACAATGGAATACAAAGACTTGTATTTTGTTTCTGAAGTTTTGAACATGCCTTACCAAACCCCACAGCTTATCCCAAAACATCCAAATAACCCCCAAAGCGGTTCCAAATCCATATCTTTTAAATTGTCGTCATTAACCCCAAATCAATACTGGGGGCAATCTGAGTTTAGGTTCGTCATCTTTCATCTTTCGTTTAAGCGTGTGAACTAGTCTCTGAGTGAAATTCACGAGAGTGTCTTGAACGGAAAAACCATGAGCGAACGAGCGTGTCATTTTTACACGACTCCGGTGAGACCACATTCAAAGGTGAGGTAAACGGTATAACTTCGACCGAAGGAGATAATTTGTAAATTTACTTTTAGACCTGTGAAAAGTAACAAAGAACGGATACACAATTATCAGGAATGACGAAGCACCTAGGTACAGTACCACATAGCCAAAAGCTTGTAAACCTATCTTTAAACCCTAGGCACCCCCGTTGAGCCTTTCGTATATCCCTTTTCGATATTGTGAGCTCCACAAAATAACCCAGCCAATGATGAATGTCCAACCCAGTGACCAAAGGAAACGAGGAGCCCGACTCTCAGATAACATTCTCATCAGTCCAAAGAAGCAATGCCGCTATCAGCATGAAGAAGCGATCCGCAAATGGTCCCAGAGTGACACAGGATCAAAAGAGCTCACATCAAAACAGCTCTCGAAACCCAAAACTGGGAAACACAAGAACCTCGAAGGCAAAGCCAAGAAAGGATAAAACAAAAGGCAAAGCCGAAGTGCCTCGAAGAAATCCAAATGAAGAAAAGAGAAATGGTGTAAAGGACAACTTCAAAAGTCCAGGTCCAGAAGCTCGAAAACAACGTCAACATAAAGCAGCCAGACGACTTCAAGACAAGGATGATGATTCCAAGAGAAGATGCAAGTTGCAGCTTTGGTCACCCATTTAAGCTCCACATACCTCAAATATCCCTTCATGATCCCATCGTCTTTCATCACACCCTATGGCCACGTTATAAGCTTTAAAGCCTTCTGACTTGATAGTTGTGTGTCCAATCACGTGAAAGTAACAGATCGAATGCGTAAATTCATCAAATATCAAATTCAATGGTCTAGAAGTTGCGACCGTAAGTGAGAAACAAGTGTAAACACCAAACACATAGAGTGTAGGTTAGAAAGCACCAAATCAAAACATAAGCCTTGACCCTGTGAAGACGAGACTCGTTCGCACGTTTAATCAAAATACTGGGGGCAATCGATCGTTCCGATCAATTGCCATGAAGTCTAGCTCAGATTGTCTTAAGGACAAATATTAGGGGCAATTGTTGGTTCCAACAATTGCCATGACAACACCAATTGAAACCCAAAGCTTGAACACCACCATCCCACCACAGGCACACATAAGCCCTTACCTCCACGTCAAGCACCTCAGGCCCACATAAGCCCTTACCTCTAAACAAACGCCACTTCACCACACAGGCTCACATAAGCCCTTACCTCCACACCACCACTACACAGGCCCACATAAGCCCTTACCTTCACATCATACACCACATATATGCCTTGATCATCACTCAAAAGATCTCCACATTAAACACCACACCCCACTGGTAGCAAGTTCATCTCCTAGGAGATAAATTACAAGTCTGAAATCTTTAGTCAGGAAATGGTAATTTCATTTTCCTTTTCAGTACACAGAATTTTCTTCAAACATTGCCACGTTTGGCATATTCCTAGCAATTTCTTGTTTTCAGCAAATCTGCATCATCGCCATGTTTGGCATATTTCTAGCAATTTCTTGCTTTCGACAAATCTGCATCATCGCCATGTTTGGCATATTCCTAGCAATTTCTTGCTTTCGACAAATCTGCATCATCGCCATGTTTGGCACATTCCTAGCAATTTCTTGCTTTCGACATCATCGCCATGTTTGGCATATTCCTAGCAATTTCTTGCTTTCGACAAATCTGCATCATCGCCATGTTTGGCGTATTCCTAGCAATTTCTTGTTTTGGACAAATCTTTTTTCATAGCCATGTTTGGTATATTTTCTAGTTATTTCTTGCTTTGGACAATTTTCACACCTCATAATTGCCATGTTTGGCACTTTCGTAATTAGCTCTTATCATATGTGAGAATCCAATCAAACTTCAGGTTCCCGACACCTTATAATGCTCGGCGTATTCCAATCAAACCTCAGGTTCCCGACACCTTATAATGCTCGTGTATTCCAATCAAACCTCAGGTTCCCGACACCTTATAATGCTCGATGTACTCCATTCAACTTCAGGTTCCCGACACCTTATAATGCTCAGCGTATTCCAAACAAACCTCCGATTCCCGACACCTTATAATGCTCGACGTACTCCAATCAAACTTCAGGTTCCCGACACCTAATAATGCTCGGCGTACTCCATTCAACTTCAGGTTCCCGACACCTTATAATGCTCGGCGTATTCCAATCAAACCTCAGGTTCTCGACACCTTATAATGCTCGGCGTACTCCAATCAAACTTCAGGTTCCCAATGCTCGGCGTAATCCATTCAACTTCAGGTTCCCGACACCTTATAATGCTCGGTGTATTCCAATCAAACTCCAGATTCCCAACACCTTATAATGCTCGGCGTAATCCATTCAATTTCAGGTTCCCGACACCTTATAATGCTCGGCGTAATCCATTCAGCTTCAGGTTCCCGACACCTAATAATGCTCGGCGTATTCCATTTAATTTTAGATGCTCGGTCTTGATTATTCAATCTTAGTTCAGTCCACTTTTCACATTTTTGGTAGTCAACGCCTTAGAATCGCTTGACATGTACTTCATCATTTAGGTAGTCAACGCCTTAGAATCGCTTGACATTTATTTCATCATTTTATTTTTAGGTAGTCAATGCCTTAGAATAGCTTGACATCATTTTCATCTTTTTAGGTAGTCAGCGCCTTAGAATAGCTCGACAGCATATCATCATTTCAGGTAGTTGGCGCCTTCGAATAGTTCAACAACATCTCCTTCCTCTTTAGGTAGTCAGCGCCTTCGAATAGCTCGACACAACCCGCTAGATTTCAAGCGGCATGCAGGGTCTTTTAAGGTCCGAAATTTTGGGGCATTACTCAAGCATCAACCAGACTTTTCACATCCATTACAAAGTCCAGTTGACGGGGGGCAATCTGTTATACCCAAAATTTTGACCCCCCTGGTTAGGGTCTACAAGGTTTTGGTGTTGTGCAGTTATTTAATTGAGTAATGAGGGATTCAGGCTCGATCGGCGCATCCCAGGGCATGAGGAGCAGTTTCGTCATTGTCAGGGGCATTTTCGTAATTTTTAAGGCTCCTAAGACCTCCTATAAGCTTTCTCTCTCTTCCGAAAGATGCCCAAATCAGCTTGAAATTCTTTGATATTTTAACCCATGATAGAGGATGACATTCTAAGCATAATGGCGTTGGAATTTTGATTTTTTGAATTTCTAATAATTTTCTAGCAATTTCTGACTGAATCTGACGAGAAATTCAATTTAAAAATATTCCAACATTTAACAATTCTGATTCCACTTCATAAAATTCATAATTGTCATCCTTGACATGTGGTTAAAATTTCACAGCAAAATTCCTTTGGGAAGTCACTTAATTAAAATATCAAAAAATCTTACTTTTACTAGATTTTCTTTATCTTTAAGAAAGTCTATATAAAGGATAGGTTTTTTTTTGATAAAATTAGAATATCATATGATCAAGAACCCTAGGAAGACAGAAAGCACAGCCCCCTCTCTCTCTCTCTCTCTCACGTTTTTCAACACCCAACCACCCGAATCATACCGAAAATCCCCCAAAATCACCATCTAAACACGTTTTCCGATCCCCAAAGCACCAGTAATCATCAAAACCCCACAAAACATCACCAAAACGTGAAGAACAGCAAGAACAACCAACCACCAGAAGCTTGGTTCGAAAACCTTTCCGGTCTGCCACAAATGGAGCACTCGACGAATCCCGGTGTGAAGAATCGTTGTGAACCCGAAGGTAAAACAAGTAGAAATTCCTCTTTCCTAACTCTCCACGACATTATCAGTCTTGCCTCAAAATTTGGGCTTAAACTAACTCTTTTTCGCTTCTGTATCGCTAATTGTTTTAACTACTGCCTTGTTACTTGTTTGCTAAGTTTCGTATTAATTTTGATGTCAAATTGAATTCTTTCAGTTACTAACGTGTTTAAAATCTTTCAGGCGACACACCCATAAAATTTAAGCTCAAAACACCCTCGGGAACCATCAAAAACCCACTATCCGTGGGTTGTCCGTGACCTCGGACTTATTGTCCGGGACCACGGACAGGTTGTCCGTGACCACGGACACCCACAGACGGTGGCGGGATTTTATATTTTTCAATTTTTCAAATTTTAGGGTTTCTGTCAATACATGTTCAGGCCCACGAACACCATGTCCGTGGCCCCGGACTTTTCAAGTTTGTGTTTTTATTTCAGTTCTGTTTTTGAAATCACTTAATTCAACTTGGGTCCGTGGTCTTGGACATTAGGTCCGTGGCTACGGACGAAACAAAAATTTGACCTAATTCTGCCTCCGAAACCCTAGTTTAGGTAACTTTCAATTTCACTATAATTTTCTGTCAAAAAACGTTAAAAAACAAAAAAACAGAAGCGCGCACCTAGGTTAAAAACAACTTTGTAGAAAGCCGTAAATAAACCAAGTAGAGGAAAAACGACCTAGGAAGGGTAATGAAAGTAATTTGAACCCTAAATAGGTCGAATACAAAGCCCCCGAACCCAAACTCCCCTTTCCTAATTTGATCTAGGTTAAAATTAGGTGGCGACTTATAATAGGTTCCAGTGAGCTAGCTTAGGTTTTAATAATTATTGTTTTATGACATAGTTATTAATCTTAGGTTATAAGTGGACCTAAAACCTGACTAGATCCTAATCAAGTTAATCCACATAGGATATGGTTTAAAATCGAGGCTCACACCCTACTAAGTGTGTGCATTGTATTATGTCCCCTATCTGTTTGTGAACTCTGGTTATTTCTGAACTGGGAACTCTGGTGTTCCGTTCTGTATATGTTTCCTGAAATGCTCTAACTATTCTGAGAATATGGTTTTGTGCTAACCTCTGCTTCTCTTCTGTTTTCAATTGTTTTGAGCGACCTCAATGATGACAGTCACTGCTTACTGGGCATAGTTGTGTGCTCATTCCCCTACTCTTACTGTTTTTGCAGATTGATCAGCGAGGATCACCTTTAGTGTTTGGAGCCTTTACACTTCTACATTCTGTTTGTTAGGCGTTTGACCATTTGATTTGTAGCCTCCGGGCCTTACCTTCTTCTGTCTAATGTTTTGGAGTTTGAGAATTACTTTACGGATTAATGTATTCAGTTCATTGGATTTACAAGTATTAATAGAAGGGTTATTTCGGGCCTTGTTTGCGATTGTTAGCTTTAGAGCCTTGCGTTATTAGGTAGTAATACGCGGCGTGTAATGCCCTTAACTCTTAGGCCAGTTTTAGGGGTGTTACACCTTTGGTAGCGCCTATTTCCACGTTGTGCTCCATTTAAAACCTCCCAGTTTTTGTAAACTATTGTACAACAAGATGTTCCTCGTATTGCTTACGGTTAACCAACTGCAGATCGAGTTTTTCCCGAGTAAGAGAAGGATTTCTTCTCTCTGGCGTTTGTTCCACGTATTCGAAGTTAGGGACGTGGAGGGCGGGTCTAGGTACTACGGATATCCGGTAAACACCGGGAAGTCCTAACCAACGCACCTCTCACTCTATCAAACAACCCTTAACCCATAACTCAAACTTAACCTCAGTATTCTCCTAAGTTCGCTAATTCCTGCCATCAGAGCGTAAGTACGCTCTGATACCACTTTTTGTAACACCCCATCTCAATCTAATCATGGTTATCGCAACTTAACAACATATAAACAAACGTTACAGCGGAATTAAATACACTCCAGGACCTTGCCACGGTCTGACAAACAGTATATACCGAACATTAGGATACTAAATCTTAACCATTATTTAACCTTAGTACAAATTCTTCATATCCCGTTACATCGTACAAAACTTCCTACATCTCATACCAATGACTAAACGAGTGTACAGGCACAACTCGTACAATTAAAAGAAGACAACCCAAAGTAAATTCTACCCGATCCTCTCTCAGAACTGTCGCCTTCTGTTCATCCTGTGAAATAAAAACACCCCCAAAGGGGGTTAGCAAAATTACTGGTACGATCCTCTCATGGCCCCCCAAGCTAACGTGCTACGACGACTAATTGTCGATAGCATTGATGGTTGATTAGATGCACAACATATAGAAAGTGCAATAAACACAAGCCACATATGAACAATCAAAGTTCAAACACAAAGAACGACTTAAAAGCGTTCCCTTAATTAGTGAGTTAATCATTAACTCTTTAAGTTTTTTTCCTCTTAATCTCAGTCCAACCTTATCTTACCTCAAACTTAATCCTTATCTCAATCTTAGAATACAAACCATCCCTTAAATAGAAACGATTGTATCTTATCTCAATCTTATCTCATATATGCCAACCGTTCTCTTATTAGCAATGGTTAGCCCTTAGTTCGTTGTTTATTTTTGCAGAGCTTGGTTAACCTAGCCAGCAGCAGTACACTTACCGGTAATAAACAATATTTCTTAAATTGTTGGGGATGTAGGATAGATCCCCCCATGTCATCTCAGTATGCCTCCCTTCTAGAACAAGAAGTCCGAGGAGGTCGAGTCTATATGTCGACTCTAGGCGACAAGTCATATTTGGAAGTCGGTATCTGATAAGGATACCGACCTCCCCCAATACACATGTGCCGGTACCATTCCGGATTCCTCACTCCCCCCCCCCCAAGTTCTAGTTAGTAGAAGTCTCAATGTTAATGTTTGTTAGTTAACCTCTTTCGGTTACTAATCAAACAATATTTGGGAGTGTTCCTTATTCTCACACAATTCTTTGCTAAACATTGTTAGTAAGTTCTCAAGGTAAGTTGTGTTAGTTTCAAACAACACATAACAATACAATAAACCAGTTGCATGCTTTATCTTGTTTAATCGGCACACATAAACAAATAGCACACAAGCCGAGGGACACCTCGTTAGCAAGCAGGTCACAAGAAGACTGTACCGTTCACCGTTGGTCGTTCGGTTGCTTACTCTCCTCCGGAGCCCAAATTCTCAAAGCCTAAAACATTGATCGAACTAGGTGGTTAATTACTTTTAATTAACCTGGCTTACTTAATCACTAAGGATTTCCAACTAAATACTACTAAATCATTGTAGTTCAAGCTTAACCACTTATGTTATTTACTTATCATTTTACCTCACACTTGTCAACACCTCCATGGCCTTAAAACTCCACCAAACAACTCTTAACAACCTTATAATAACATTACCCAACAAGCCCCACTAGTAGAAAAACAGGCTATTTCGGCGGTTCCAAATAGCCTATTTCGGCGGTTGTGAATCGCCGAAATGGAGTGCACCGAGATAGGTGTTTAATCCTATCTTGGCGGTTGTTAGCTACAACCGTTGAGATAGGCGCGTTTTAGAATAAAAAAAACACACCTATTTCAGCGGGTCCTAGCTAACAACCGCCGAAATAGGTCCTTTTAAAAAAAACGATTTCTGTGTCGTCTTCAACCTCTCGATAACACCTATTTCGATACGATCCAGGTTATTCTCAGCCTGACTCTTGATCCAGTTCGGCGTTTGTAGCTGAACCGTGAAGTATCCTCAGAGATTCGTAGAATAGGCAGGTCGAGAACGGATTCCACCATGACTCGTGTGATGAGAGTTTCTTGTCCAACCTCTAGAGGCGAAGACATGAAAATGAAGGCGCAAATATGTATGCAGTTCCAGTGATTTTCAAGAGGCGCAAACACGAGAATGAAGGCGTAGAGATATATGCAGTTCCAGTGATTTTCGACACAGAGATGTAGGCACGAGAATAAGATTAGTTCAAGTATATTACTGGTTAACCAGAGAGAATAAGATGAGTTCGAGTATATTACCATGAGAGAAGATAATGAACACCGCCACCGCGGTTTGGGTTGTGAAATCACCGTGAAAGTAAGTGAAGAAGAGAGGAAGAAAGTGAAGAAGAGAGGCGCAGACCATGTTTAGCTAGTTAGGGATGCGAAATTATGATAGTGAGAGAGAAGAGAAGATGAAGAGATGAGGCCGGCGAGCAAATATGTAATGAAATAAAGTATATTTCGGCGGTTGTTAGTAACAACTGCCGAAATAGACTGAAATTTAAGCGGCCTTTTAAAATGTTCGGAAAAAAAAACCGGGAAATGCCCCTATTTCGGCGGTTGTTTTTACAACCGCTGAAATAGGCTCTAAGAAACACCTATATCGGCGGTTCCAAGCTAGGAACTGCCGAAATAGGTGTCTTTTTTCAGACTACATAAATCTCAGAGCCCAATTTTGGCGGTTTTATCTACAACCGCCGAAATAGGGGCGCCGAAATAGGCGTTTTTGTACTAGTGCCCCCTCCATTCCCCATTGAAAAATCACATTTTCTTTGTAAATTGCCCTGGTCCGGGACATGGTCCGGACCTAAGGTCCCGGACTAACGTGTGTCTTTACTCTCGGCTACATTTTAGCTATGGTTCGGGACTTGGTACTTACCCAAGGTCCCGGACCAGTTCTGGGGTGTACTCTTGGCATGTTTTTAGTGCAGGTCCGGGACTTTATCCAAGGACCAAGTCCGGACCACACTAAAAAACTATCAAATTTTACAGTTTTGAACCTCTTTCCACACTTGTTCTTTTGTCCAATCTTCTTCTAATCTTTCCTCATGTATTAACACATGTTCTAACACCATTTTAGCACTTAAAATCCTCCTAACTTATGGATCAACTCATCTCCAAATTCCTTAATCATCATTAAAGTTCTTACTAAATTCTTAACACTTATAACTTAATTCCTTACACTTCCAACATGTAAACTTTGTCTGAAACTTCAACTAACCTTAGTGTTTCCTTTCAACCAATATAACTACTCCTCAAACATCATCATTCATTCATTTTTCCTTTACTAAACTTTCCAAACTTATCTTGTATCTCCATGCACAAATCTCTCTCCTTCCATTTGTTACACACCACTCCTAAACTCTTGAACATACCTAAACATTTCTTTCCAACTTCTTAGCACTTTAACCTTGTTCTTCTTTACCTTGACCATCCTACACCCTCCTTAGACATCTTCATCTCTTTTACTCAACATACCCACCATTCTCATAATCATACACTCTTACACATTCCTAGTCTTTTTCCTTGACAATTTACAACATTCTCTTACAATTTTCTCTTCCATCTCCCTAGTCCACTCATTACCATCAAAACTAGAACCTTATTAATCCACCGCTAGCATCTTCACCACTTACACAAGTTTCCCTAAAATTCATTGTTATACTCTCAAGTTAATACCTAAATCATCGTACAACAACATATACCATTTCCTCCAGATTTTTTCTCAAGTCTCAACATCCCTCATACCATGATTTTGGTGTGTTTAATACACCCACCTAACCTCTAATTCCTCCTAGGCAACTCTAGGTCATTCCAATTCTCAAGAACCCCTTTGTTAACTCATTTCCACTCAAATTCCTCCTAATGATCCCTAGTAAATCCTAGGGCCTATTAACTCACCACCACCACTTAAACACTTTGTTTTCTATTCGAATTTTGCCATAGCTCCTCTAGTATATTATCATGCCCAAATGCATTGTTTTTCTCATTCAATCATCTCACACACATCAAATCCTTTCCCATCATATTTTCTCACCTAAATCAACTCATTCACAACAAACTCAATATAGTGCAATAATCTTAAATTGCATAGCACTAAGGCTCTTAAATGACATGGCTCTTAGGCCCTTAAATGACTTAAACTTAAACACTGAATTTCCCACATATAAAAGCTTTCAACCTGTAAATACACACAATAATGCTCCCATAGCAATATAAGTGTTCTCTTAATTCACCTTATACTTATCTTACTAACTCATTCCCATTGGCTCCTTAGTCACAAGTTCACAAGCTTGTTTAAATTCTTTTTCCTAGGTTATATAACCCATTACATAATGTAAGCTTTAAGCTACATTAGTACTTATCTAAATCTCATCCCTTAAAACTGAAACCACCATTAGTTAAGCAATTTACCTATTTTCTAGCTTCTCTTACTTCCCTCCTTAGGGCTTTTCTTGAATGAATCTCGACCACCAACTTAATTTCCTTTGCCAATGTTCTAATCCACGTTCAAATAACCTAATGAGCACTAAGCAATATGCCTAAACTCATAGAACTAATCCTTAGGTTAAAATATATGTTTTGAAGCTTAAAAATGGAGATTACCTTTGAATTTTGGAATGACTTTGATAATGAAGCAAGGCAAGACCTCCTCAAGTATTTGGAGAATAGAATCAAGCTAGAACAAGGCATAAAAACAAGGCCCCATGAGTGGTAATTTTCGGCCATGTAAGAAAGTGGTGGAAAGATGATTTTTCTTACATTTTTCTTACCTTGAATGAATGGAGAAGATAATGAACCCCTCAAGCTAGTTTTTCCCCCTCTAATGGTGATTTCCCATGGCTCCAAAATGAAGCTTTTCAAATTTTGAAAAGATAGAAAGCAAGGCCTTGGTCTAACTAAGAGAAATCTATGCTTAGTTTTTGATTTGGAGCTAAGATGAACATTTGATGGACAAATGAAGATGGGGCATGAATGGAGCTGCTTGGGAACTGTTTTGAAACAGAGAAGAGGAAGAAAAATCGGTGGAAGAAGAAAGAAATGAAGAAGAGAGGAGAGAGGTAGGCTAAAATAATATATTTGTCTTATAAAAGGTGAAGAGTGAATTTACTACTTTCCCGCCTCTTTTCCTTAATGTGCTGACTACTTATGGTGACTCACCACCTAAAAATTGGCCCCCTTGGTTAATGAAATACCCCAAACCTTAGTATGTTGTTTAAAACATTTAAATATGGTATATTAAGACTAAAAAGAGTCTTAGAAACATTAGTAAACAATTTAAACCATAGAGAACACAAATAAATGCCTTAAAGTCAATTAGGGCTAAAATGTGTTCTAAGCTTGGGATACGCTTGGGTGAGACCTAATGAGCTTACCAAGACCTTATTTATATACTAATGAACATATTAAACCAATTACCAAAGAAAACCAAGCTTGAAAACAAGTTAAAACACAAAATGTGCTTTAAGGAGTCTTAAAGCACATTTTTGAAAAATTGTCTTGTAAATGAGTTTTGAATGGCTAAATGACCATCATTACTCTTTAATTAACATGTGTACTATATAGTATCACATTTGGAAGTCTATATCAATGGGAAATCAAAAATTTCACATCTATGTGCCTTGTTTTAGTGAATAGTAACTAAAATAAGCTAGTTTGTAACATATGTTTGTATAAGTATTTAAATTGGCCAACAAAGACTAAAATGCCCTTAGTAACATTAAGGGGGCCGGTTTTCTTAGTGGTGAGTCACCACTCTTGTTATTTTGTTAAACAAATAAAAGATGACTACTTAAGTACTATTTACTTTAACATATAAATATCTCTTAAAAGTAGACTTAAACTTCATTCTCTCATTTCCCTCTTCATTTCACACGTCTTCAAGCTCTCTTCTATCTCTTCTTGCTCTCCATTCACGGTTTGCAATAGTACACACCAAAACGCCATCTTTGACCACTTATATCTCCTAGCTCATTTTGCCAAATCAAATTCTAAGACCATCATTCTCTTCCTTTCATCAAGCTCTTCAATTCTATCCTTTCAAAATCTCAAGAGCTCCATTTTGGTGCCAAGAAGAATCTCCATGGGAGGAGCTTGAGCTCATCTTTTCACATATTATTGTTCTCCTTTGCTTCAAGGTAAGGAAACTCAGAGAAAAATGATGTTTCCCTCATGTTTTTGTGTTATCCGAAAATCACCCTTAATGGTGTCCTTATGTTGCTTTGTTCTAGCTTCATTCCAACCTTTCATGGACTAGGTGGAGTCCTCTCTTGATGTATATTCAAACTCTCTTCAAGTTCTAAGGTAAAACAATTATCTTAATGTTTTTAAAAACAATGTATAATCTAGGGTTTACAATGAGATGAAGCTTAAAGCTTGAATACTCATGATATTGTTTGTATATTGTTTAGAAGTTGACAAGCAAACCAAACATCATTACCGATTTTAAACAAGGAAACAAGAAAGAAGTTGTGAGGAAAAGAGGTAAATGTGCTAACCTAATGTGGTTTAAAGTCTTAGGAGAAATGAGCTTATATTGCTTGTTAAAATGATCTAAGGAGCCAATTGTGAATGACTTAGTAAAATGTTCTCAAAGGCTTAGTAAAAGGCATATGTGTTGTTGAGTGTATTTGCAGGTCAAAGGCAAATATAATGTAGAAATTCAGTGTTTATGATTTATGCATCTTAAGGGCCTAAGAGCCATGTTATTTAAGGGCCTAAGTGCCAAGCAATTTAAATTATGCACTATATTGTGATGTAGTGCTAAATGTGGGAAGTTTTGTGTATAAGAATGTGTTTGATGGATTTTAGTGTTCTTGGTTGTTTAATGGTGAAAACATTATGTTTTGGTTTAGTAATGTTCTAGGGGAGTTCATGTCAAAATTTAGGTAATAAACAAGAAGTTCTAAGGGTTTTAAAATGAGTTTGGTAAGTTAGGAAATGTTTAGAATGGTTTAGTGCTTTACTAGTGAAAGAAACATGCATTAAGGTGTTTTAAGATGTAAAAAGGGCTTAAGCAATGTTCTAGAGGATTTAGAATGCAAAAGAATGTTTTAGGACATTTCAAGATCATGGTGAGATTGTATTTAGGACTTGTGCAATGTTGGTGAATAAGGATGAAGTGATTTGTTGCATGTGGAGCTTTAAACTTGTAAAGGTGTTCAAGGAGTTGTTTAGGAAGAAAAGATGCTTAGGAGATGATGTTGTAGTGGTGAGAAAACATTTGGGAATAGTGGGAGTTATAGGTATGAAACACCACATAGAAACTTAGTGAAAAACATTATAAGTGTAAACCTTTTTATAAGAATTTGTGTAAATGCTTGAGGAGGATTTTAGTGAATGATGTATGGAGTTTTAAGGAGGTCTTAAGGTGTGTTTGAAGTGCCCAAATGAGGTTAGGATATACTAGGATATATGAGGTGAAGTTTGGAGTTAAATGGGCAATGGAAAATAAGGGTCTGGAGCACACCGATCTTGCGACCGAACTTGCCAAGATCGGTCGAGCCCAGTTTACCCTGCGAGAATTGGTTTCTAGAATGGACCAACCTTGGGGACCGGACTTGCAAGGTCGGTCGGGCATGGATTTTTAGTACGGATTGGGTCTCGGGAATCGACCGATCTTGCGACCGGACTTGCCAAGATCGGTCGGGCCTGAATTTTCAAAGGGAAGAAACTCTCGGGAATTGACCGAACATGTGACCGAACTTACAAGGTCGGTCGGAGTAGAAAATTTTGACGGTAATATGTTCTGGAATGGACCGACCTTGTGTAAGGTCGGTCGGTAAGTTCGGTCGGACCTAAACTTGTAAAAAAAAAACAATCAAACAAGAATGGCTTAAGTAATAAACCCTAGGGGGTATAATGTAGGTAATCAAGTATAAGTTAAGACATTAAAACATGTCATATAAACATGTTAAACACTTAATAAATTTGAAGTTAAGTAAGTAATTAACCGACATTCTTAAACATGTATAGGAGTGACCTACGGTGGAAATCAATCGAAGCAAGGACCAAGGTATGGTTTTCTTGCAGTCTGTTGCCTACCGGTTTACACCGGCTTGGGTGTTGTTTGTTTTTCTGTATGTTTACAACCTTGTAAGACTTAATTCATGTAATGAGTTTATAGTTGGTTATACTATTGTGATGTTATGATGTGACTCATTTCCTTTGTGTGTGTCTAACATGACTTACCAGCTATTGTGAATTGTTTGTTAAGTTCCACTGTTGTACTTCTAACAAGTGCTAACTGGGAAGTGAGGAATCCGGTTGTCCGGTCATGCATGTAAGTTTAAGAGTAGATATCTGAATCAGATTCGACTCTTATGTTGTTAAGATTGTTCTCCTTAATTTGGCGTTCGATCTCCCGCTAGCTTCCTCCAAAGCTTACCTATTCTGACTTATGATCGGTTTAGTGGGAACATGTGTTTGTGTGGTGTGTTCGGGTCACTATATCCGAACCATCTGTGACTTAAGTTACTCGTTCGAATAACAGAACGGTAATGAGTGTGTGTAACGAGCTTAACATGAGAGTGAACCATTCTCTAGGCTCTTATGTTATTTAACCTTCTTGGTTTGTGATTGTGGAAAGAGTATCCACTGTGTATGTGATGTTGTGCTATGTAATAATGTTGCTATGCCATATGTTATGTTATGTTATGCTTAAAATAAATGCCATGTCATCATGACAATTAGTTGCGCGTATCCCGGTAGCCGATGGGCTGCACATTAACCATACCAGCCAAGGGTTGCTGACCCCCTCGAGGGCTCCATATTTTTACTGCAGGATGAGGATCGAGGAAGTAGAGTGGCTGTAGATTCTAGGCTGCAGATGTACTTTTGGTTATTTTGGATGTTGAGCCCAGGATGCGTCTGTGCTCCCGTGGCATTATAATTTGATTCCGTTGATACTACTGTAGCGGTATATTGGCAGTTTACAGTGAAGGAATGTAATTAAATACTCGGTATAGTATATGATGTATTTATGGTTTTAGTTCTATGCTCGGGAGTCTGATCATCAGACCGGTACACTTGTATCTATTCTGCCTTGTTAACCATGTGGGTGGTTGACGGCGTTGTAGCACCGAAGCGTTTAGTTATTGTTTAGTTATTTTTCCACTGCGATTTCATTTGAATGTTAAGTGCGTAGAAGGGGTGTTACAAAAAGTGGTATCAGAGCGAAGTATCGCTCTGATGACTAGAATACCGAGCTTAGGAATATACCGAGTTAGGAAACCTAACCATAGTTACCTAAGTGAGAAGTTATGGAAAGGTTAACCACTAACCAAGTGTGAAGGTACCTTATTGTCGGGAAACGTTACAACCGTTGGAACCGATTAGTGTGTAAGCACAATGCTAATAATGTTCGTGTGAATTCAGATGTCAGGTAGACCACGAGGTCGAGGCCGCGGAGGCGGCATTGGAAACACTGGGAACCAGGGAGAGAAACCTACGGCACAAGCCATGGCCGAAGCTGTAGCGGCCGCCGTAGCCCAAATGGTCCCACAACTTGTAGCTGCAATTCAACAGGGGCAACAGCCCGAAGTTCAACCACCACCGCCACCGCCACCGCCACGAGAGACCAACTGGGTCAAGGCATTGGCAGACTTGAGACCCCCGTTGTTTCATGGGGAGACCGACCCACGTAAGTTGGAGGCGTACATCTCCGAGTTGGAGACCGCCTACGAGACCTTGGATGTGCCTGCTGGGGCCAAGGTCCGTCTTGCCGCTTACTACTTGAAGGGATCGGCACAAAGCTGGTGGAAGCTTGTGAGAGAGGACCGGATGGCGGATCCTCAGTTTGGTTGGAGGGAGTACACGGCTCTGCTGCGAGCCAAGTATTACCCTGTGCATGTCCAAGAGGCTAAGCACCTGGAGCTGGATAGTCTGAGGCAGGGGGACAAGATGTCGGTTGATGAGTACTACACTGCATTCACCGGTCTTATCTACCTGTTACCGGACCTGGGATACTCGAACCCGGTGCTGGTAAACCGTTTCTACGACGGTCTCAGCCACCGTCTTCGCTATGGGATGGGGCCAGCTGAGTATACTACCTTGCTGGTAATTAGAATACAGTGTGATGTGAATAAGTGTAATCCATAAGTGAGTATTAATGTGAGTTTGTGAGTATGTTTTGCAGGGCATGACTGACATCCAAACTCAGGAGTGCTATCATGCCGCTGCTAAGGTTGAGATTACCGTCCGTCTGAGGGACGAGGAGAATGCGCACAAGCGCAAGGCCACGAGCGAGGGCCAGAGTCTGCAGGGGTACGGGGGAGGAAAGAAGAAGAAGAAGCCTTATCCCCATCCCCAGAAGAGTCAGCACCAGGGTGACAAGGGCCAAGCCCAAACCACCACAGCTGAGGAGCCACTGAAGCTCACATATGCATACGCGGCGAAACCCCTACGCTCTTACCCGCCTAAGGGTAATTATTTAATCATGTGTGTCAAGTTGAAGTGTATGTTGTTAAGTTATGAAGTAAGTATTGATTGTGTACTGTGATAGCAGCTAGCACGGGTTCTGGACCGGAGCGCCACTACTACTGTAAGTGGTGTAATGGAGACCACCCCGGCAAGGACTGCAAGGGAAACGACGTGCAGTGTCGTTACTGCGAGAAGTGGGGTCACTGTGACTATGAGTGTTACCGGAACCCCAACAGCAGAGTCAACAAGCACAAAGGGCAGTGGAAGGGAAAGGCCACAGCGACTATCGATGGCCCGAAGACGGCTAACCAGCCACCCACAGATCAGAGGAGCACTGATTCCCAGAAGGGGAAGGGGTCGGGACCTAGCAAGGCCACCCTGCATGTGGTGGACCGGTCAGAGGCGCCAGGGCCCTCTTCTAGACCAGGTACCGCCTATGTTGTTGAATGAGATAAGTGATTGCATACCGCATTCCATGCATGTGTGTGTTAGTGAGTCCAAGTGTATTATCATGTGAGTAAGGAGTTAAAGTATAGTGTGAAAGTCACCTAATTAGATAACTCTAAACTTAAAGGAACCTTCAATATATGTTATCCAATCCCACCCACACCGAACCCTGAAGAAACCACCATCAATATCACCGACTTTCCAATGGAGCAATGTCAGGTCATCCAACCAGGTATGATACTCTTAAATGGATACCTGACACCGGAAGCACAAATCCACATCATCAGACGATGCAATGAACTTGGAGCAAAACCTGGAGGTTTCTACACACCCGAATACTCGAGCGGATCAAGAATGAAATTGAAGATGATGTGCATGGGTAAGGACTGGAATCCTTACACCAAGACATATCAAGAAGTGCGAGCTGAGGATGGAGCAACTGTACCAAATATACCTGAGGAGTTCCTTGCGGTCGTGAACCACGCCGTGGGAATTGCTCAGCAAGTTGAAACGGATTCAATTCCAAGTGTTAAAGCAGATTTGTGTATTGTGAACTTCTACCAGAAAGGTGGACGGTTGGGTTTACACCAAGATAAGGACGAGTCACCCGAGTCTCTAAGTAAGGGAGTACCCGTGGTGTCTTGGTCCATTGGTGATACCGTAGTGTTTATATACGGCGAGCAGAAGCGTGCTGATCTCGCAAAGAAGTTAGTGTTGAAATCAGGAGATGTGCTAATCATGGGTGGGCAGTCGAGGATGCTATATCATGGCATCAGGAAGATCAAACTGAATACCGCACCGTCGGCAGTGATCAATGCCACCCACATGAAACCCAGACGTTTGAATTTGACCTTCAGACAGTTTTAAAGCCTTGTATAATTATGTAATGTGTTAAGCCAGTGTATGTTAAGGATGTTATATATGTGTTAGTTATATTAACAGTGTAAACCAACATATGATGTAAGAAGAGTGTGTTAATGAATAAAGTGGAGTTGTTGAAGTATATCAACCGTGTTGTTACCCAATACTTATTAGTTTGCCAATGAATTAGGTTGTGCACTCAGAACGGGAGGTACACTGAGTGTCTGTAGTGAGGCAGAAGCCGGCAAGAGTGGCACAATCCTCACCGGTACCTTTCCAGTCAATGGCGTGGACGCTTCGATCTTGTTCGACTCCGGAGCCTCACATACATTTATTTCACTATCCTTTGCGAAGAGGCTGAGGTTAGACGGTGATGAGATGCCAGACTTCCTAGTCACTCTCCCGTCGAAAGAGCGGATCAGGTGTACCCGCTACCACTGAGATGTTGTTGTCCGAATCAGAGGTGAAGAGTTTCCGATCGACTTGATAGAGTACGACGGACTTGGTTTTGATGTGATAGTCAGGATGAACTGGTTGGAGCGGTACAAGGGCAGAATCCTGTGTGCCGAACATTGTCTGCTTCTTCGGAGTCCGTTTGGGGTTACCATATCTTACCGCCAGAGGCCCAGGGAGCCTTCGACTCAGATCATCACCGCCATGGCAATGTATCGTGAACTACGACGAGGGAATGATGTATACCTCTGCTATGTCCAGGACATAGAGAGAGATCCAGAGTTTAGCCCAGATGTGCCGGTAGTGTCGGAGTTTCCTGATGTATTTCCTAAGGAACTGCCGGTCATGCCGCCAGCACGGGAAGTTGAATTTGAGATTGATTTGGTTCCGGGTACCGGACCAATTGCGAAGGCTCCCTATCGTATGGCTCCAGCAGAGATGAGGGAGCTCAAGGAGCAGCTGAGAGACCTACTCGACAAAGGATTTATCCGCCCTAGCGTTTCACCATGGGGAGCGCCGGTCCTCTTCGTGAAGAAGAAGGACGGTAGTCTCCGCCTGTGTATTGACTATCGAGAGCTGAATGCAGTTACAGTGAAGAACCGTTACCCTTTACCACGCATCGACGATTTATTTGATCAGTTGAGGGGAGCATCAGTATTCTCCAAGATAGATCTACGATCCAGATACCATCAGATTGCCATCCGTGACAGTGATATTGTGAAGACAACATTCAGAACCAGATATGGACATTATGAGTTTACGGTTATGCCGTTTGGTTTATCCAATGCACCAGCAAAGTTCATGGACTTAATGAACCGCTTGTTCCAAGATCAGTTGGACAAGTCAGTGGTAGTCTTCATCGACGATATTCTTGTGTACTTGAAATCGAGAGGTGAGCATGAAAGCCACCTGAGGAATGTGTTACAAACATTGAGGAAGAATCAGTTGTATGCTAAATTTTCAAAGTGTGAGTTTTGGTTGAACCAAGTATCCTTTCTTGGTCATGTGATTTCTGAGGCCGGGATCGCTGTTGATTCGGCAAAGATTGATGTTGTGCGCACCTGGCCAAGGCCGAAGACAGTTACCGACATCCGGAGCTTTCTCAGTCTGGCAGGATATTATAGGAGGTTTGTAAAGGACTTCTACAGTGTCTCGAAGCCGATGACTTCCTTGATGAAGAAGGATGCACCGTTCGAGTGGACAGTCGACTGTGAGAGTTCTTTCCAGAGTCTCAAGGATGCTCTGACATCTGCACCAGTCCTGACTATACCAGACGGTCCAGATGGTTTTGAGGTCTATTGCGACGCATCAGGCAGAGGTATGGGTTGTGTGTTAATGCAACACGGGAAGGTCGTAGCTTACGCCTCCCGACAGCTGAAGAAGCATGAAGAGAACTACCCTACCCACGATTTAGAACTGGGGGCCATTGTCTTCGCATTGAAGATATGGCGACATTATTTGTATGGGGTAAGTGTGACAATTTATTCTGACCACAAAAGTTTAAAATATTTGTTCACTTAGAAGGAGTTGAACATGAGGCAAAGAAGGTGGGTTGAGTTTCTAAACGACTACGACATTAACCTACAGTACAAAGAGGGTAAAGCAAATGTGGTAGCTGACGCATTGAGTCGCCAAGCACACTCTCTCCATTCGCTAGTCTCTCATACTGGCTTGGTTGAAGAGGTGCGGAGTGCTCAGATGACGGATCAGTATATGTTGGAGATCAGGCAGAAGATTATTGATGGCACATTCTAAGGTCAGAAGTACGACTTCCGACTCCACGATTATGACCTGATTAGGCTGAATGGCCGACTGTGTATTCCGAGGAGTAGCGCTGAGCTGAAGGAGCGCATACTGAGTGAATCCCATTGTTCTACGACTTCGATTCACCCTGGAGCCTTAAAGATGTACAAGGGTATGAAACGTTATTTTTGGTGGACTGGAATGAAAAAGGATGTAAATGACTATGTGTTGAGGTGTCTCACTTGCCAGAAGGTCAAGTTTGAGCACCGACGGCCTGCTGGTATCGTACAGCCAATGCCAGTGCCGGAGTGGAAGTTCCATGACATTTCTATGGACTTCGTAGTAGGGCTTCCGCCTATAGAGGTCTGAATATGATTTGGGTTGTTGTTGACCGACTGACCAAGGTGGCTCGATTCATACCGATGAAGGACACCTGGTGAAATACCCCTAAAATTTTAGAAAGCGAATATTATAAAGTTTACAGATATATGATATAAATTGTAAGTATATTACATGGTTTATAAGTACGTTTTATTATTTACACGTATATTATAAAGTTACGAATATATTATATAGATTGCAAGTATATTATGTAGTTTACGAGTATATATTATTTACGAGCATATTATATAGTATTTAATGAAGATAATTCGTTTTAATTAAATTAACCCGTTTTTAAATTATACGTCAGTTGTGATTTTTATTGTCGTAATAATAATAATCGTATTTTTCTGGTTAATTTGATATATGTATTAATTGAAAACGGACTTACGATAATAATGTTATGATCTAAACAATACTACTTATTTTACTATATTAATTGATCAGTTTAATCTGTTGGCATTTCCTAAATTTACTTACATAATTTATAACTTTTCACCTTTCAGACTTTATTTAATAATATACTTTTAACCTTCCATATTTTGCAACTATTGGTTTTCTGTAAGTTATTTAACCAGTTTAGTTTCTTCCATTTATGAACTAGGTTGGTATTCCCGCACTCTCTTCGATGTCCCTGTACCCTTCTTTTATTCTCTGCCCAGTGGTTCCATTCAGCGGTACTCCAACCCCACACTGTCATCTTTCCCTAAACTTCTGAACATGTTTCACTCTGGTCTCTCTCAATACTCCCACTGCTAGGGAAAAAAAAACCCAGGTACTGATCATTTGTCTACTAGTCTGTCTCGACCTGCATGGAACACAGGAAAAAAAAATAAACCCTGCTCTTATCTCCTCTCTCTCTCTCTGTGTCTGGCTCGCGTAAAAAAAAAACTGTCATCACTCACCCAGAGAAGGAAAGAAAAAAAACAAAAACACTGCTCTCAGTACTATTCCCACCCAGGCGTGAATGAAAAGGGAAAAAAAAAAACATACATACACTCACTGTTCTTGTCTGTACTCTCTGCACTCTACAACCTACACTCACAGTCCCTCTTTTACTCTATCGGTCATACAAATATATACTCACCTCTCTTCACTCAGACAAACTCAAAATAGAGGGGAAAAAAAAAAAGACAAAGACCCACACGTATCACTCCTTTTTCCCCCTCTCCTTGTCTTGTTTCTGACTAAAAAAAAAAACAAAAAAAAAAAAAACCCACGCGTACAGAGCCAAGCCACAAGTATTCTGCTATACATACTCACGCATTGTACTACTTCATAATGGGTTTGATGATGTCAGCGATGACGTCATCCGCTGAAGTCAGCGATGACGTCATCAAACCATTTTTTTTTCCTTCCTTTCTCTGCACTATTTTACTACGCTGTTTACGTAAATATACCTTAATATGCTATTTTTTATGTTTATAATTTATATAATTATGTTTTATTAATAATTTATTTAAAATTTGATTTAGAGTGTTCGGGTATCTAACAAATACCCGTTATTTTATTTAGGCTCCGGATTTGGGAGCGAGGAGCAGTAATTGAGGTTATATTTGGTTGTGCGATCGTTTCTAGATTCCAGGTAAGTTACCGTGTTCACTAAACTTGTATTACTGCGTAAAATAAATCTTTTTGTAATGGTTGTGATTTTTATCTGTGAGTGATTATTATTTTTGGGAATGAATTGTTTATGATAATGAATTGAAATATTTGAGTGCGCAGTTCATTATATGATGATTAGTTGGATATTATTTTAGAGGAAAGAGATGAGAAATGTTAATGATATGATTATGTGAGATTGCAATTATTGTCAAGATTATTGTGGCATGATTGATTATTGTGGTATATGTGGATTTTAATGAATTATAAGTTGGATGATAACAACAAATAAAGGAATTATAAGAAATTATACCATGGTACATGTGGGCCGTATTAGGACACATGGATAAGGAGATAGATGTGGGCCGCATTAGGACGCATAAGTTTGAGATACTGTGGGCCGCATTAGGACACAGTTAGCCCTAGATCTACTCATTAGTCTTTTGTACTATTGGGGGTGTGCACACTTAAGGATTTAGTGGCGAGGTTGGATTCCCGGCTGCGTGTTGGGGTCCGGGTTACAGCTGCGTGTTGTACCCAAGAGTGAGAGATGTTGTTTTGTCCTGGCTGCGCGTTGGGACAAGGAAGATAATTTAATTAATCTGGATATATATTATTGAGTTATTAATGAAGCATATGTGAATTATCTCTTTTTACAAAGTTTACTTTATGGTTATGTGATGACATGGTCAAGATGATTGGTATGTTGATGCATTGCTATACTATTAAATTGTTTTCAAAGAGAAAATGATTTTTACGTAGTGAAGTGGTAGCTTACTCAGTTTTTCTGACTTTATCGTGGCTCTTTGTTTGCTTGTTTGGTTTTCTGCCACAGGTCCTCATAGAGTTTAAGGGATGGGACGACGACATCGCTAGACTAAGTACTTATGAATAATTTTGTCTAAACTTTGAGTTAATTTTGGTATAAACTTTGAGACTCTTTTGTTACAGACTATTATGACTTTATCGGATTTATTTTACCAATAATGATGGTTTAGATTATTTGAGTATTAGTTAAAGCCTTAGCACTCGTTAGCTGCGAGTGTGGATAATACCTCGGATTTAGGGTTTATTTCTGCTGCGTATTAATACCCAACCTATATTGCTAAATAATTAACTTAATAAAACGTTAGAAAATCCGGGGTGTTACAAAGTGGTATCAGAGCAAAACCGACTAGAAAATAGGTTAAGGAAGATTAAAAATGGAATATTGGTCTTAGGTTTAAAAATTGGACAAGCCGTCTTATGGGGGGAATTACTATTTGATGTTTTCTGTGTGTTTTATGTTTTTATATTGTATGTGTTGTGATTGAATCTTTTATGCTTGAGGTATTGAAGTATTGAATGAGATATATGTTGCCACGAAGGAATAAGTGATGATTATGATATGAGTATAAGTTCATTGATGAATGTGTAGAGAGCCTTGTGCTCAAGTGAGTTGTTATGAATTTTGTGATTTAGAGAACTTCTTATTAAGAATTTCGATGAATGATAGATGATTAGAACTCCTTGGTGAGTTATATTGCCTTGGTAATTATAGGAATTTTATCTGAATAAATTATAGTCCTATGGTTGGGAACTCAGGTGTGGGTTCTAGTAATTCAAAACCTTATCGAGTAGCCCCTCACCTTTACTACACCAGGAGGAGAGCTAGCAAATCAGAATGGGCGCGAACCAAACTCCCGAGCAACAGATTGCCGAGATGCGTCAGATGATGATGACTTTGGGGAATCTGGTTCAGGCCCAGACTCAGGCCCAAGTCCAAGCTCAAGCCAAGCTCAAGCCCAAGCCCAAGCCCAGGCGCAGAATGAAGCACAACGTCTTGAGATGAGCTATGCAAGCAGGTGGCTAATCTGAATCCTAGCCACTACAAAGGTGAAGAAGACCCAGTGATCTTAGAGGAATGGCTTGATGAGATGGAGCGAGTTTTGGACACAGTGCATTGCCCAGCTGATCGAGGGTGACTTGTGCTGTATTTTACTTGAAGAGTGAAGCAGCCAGATGGTGGACCACCGAGAAAGATGCCCTACTTGCCACTCCTAACTTTAATTGGGAGGCATTGAAGAATGCCTTGCAGAGGCGCTTTTACCCTGCTCATGTGAAGAGTGAGAAGAAGAAGGAGTTCCTTAATTTGAAGCAGCTGTCGATGACCGTGCCAGAGTACTACTCCAAGTTCGTGGAGCTCTCCAGATTTGCTCAGAACCTTGTCCCAGATGAGGAAGCTAAAGTGGAGAAGTTCATTGGAGGTCTGAATTGGAACCTCCAGATGGTGATGCAAGCTGTCGACGTCACCACTCTCCATGATGCATATGTGAAGGCTGCCAAGATGCACAAGGTGGCCATTACCCAGAAGGAGGTGAATGAGCGGAACAAGAGGAAGGGTGAGCCCTCAAGTGTTGGGAAGACTATGAATCAGGGAGGTGACAAGAAATTCAAGCCCAACAATTATCAGAATGCTGGTGGATACCAAGGGGGCAAGAACTTCAACCAGAACCAGGGTCAGAATCAGGGAGGAAATCCCATTTGCAAGAAGTGTAACAAGGCTAGCCACCCAAGAACTGATTGCAGAGGGAACGTGTGGAAGTGCTTTGATTGTGGCAAGCTAGGCCACAGGGCTTTCCAGTGCTACAAGAATACTAAGGGAGGTGCCCAGCAGAAGGGGAATGGAGGAGGTAGTCAAAGCAACCATGGAGGGACCAATCAGAAGAATGACCAGACCATTGGAGGTAGTGGATCAGGAGGAGGAGCCAACAACAACTATGTGAAGCCAGGGCGCCTGAATGTGATGAGCCGAGCTGAGGCTGAAGCTTTAGGCAACGTGATCACTGGTACTTTTCTAATTCATAACACTCCTGCACATGTTCTATTTGATACGGGAGCATCGTACTCTTTTGTGGCTACTTCTTTTCTCAAGAAGCTGAATTTAGTAGCTAGCACTGCAATTTCTGTGACTGTTTCTATCCCGTCCGGGAGAGTGATCCATTGCTCTAAGTTGCTTGAGAATATGAAACTTACTATTAAGGGAGTTGAGTTTGAGGCTGATTTGATTCAGTTTGACCTCATGGAGTTTGATATTATTTTGGGGATGGATTGGCTACAAAGATATAGAGGTGACATTAAGTGCTATGAGCAGAAAGTGGTTCTGAAGGGTCCTAAGGGTCAAAGGGTATCATATAGCAGTGTTGAGAAGAAAGTTGGGATTAAGGTAGTCTCTGCCATGTCTATCTTGTCTGAAATCCGGAAGGGCCATGCGGCTTATCTCTGCAATGTTCAAGATAAGAGCAAGGAAGATGTTCCAATTTCTGAAATTCAGGTGGTGAATGAGTATCCCGATGTGTTTCCTGACGAAATTCCTGGCATGCCACCGAACAGGGAAGTTGAATTCAGCATCGATCTAGTGCCTGGTACTGGACCAATCTCTAAAGCACCCTACAGGATGGCGCCCGCGGAGATGAAAGAGTTGAAAGCTCAATTGGAGGAACTTTTAGACAAGGGGTATATCCGTCCAAGCGTATCACCTTGGGGAGCACCCGTCCTTTTCGTGAAGAAGAAGGATGGAAGCTTGAGGCTCTGTATTGATTACCGAGAGTTGAACCGAGTGACCGTGAAGAATAAGTATCCACTCCCGAGGATAGATGATTTGTTTGACCAGTTACGGGGAGCTGGAGTTTTCTCAAAGATTGACCTGAGATCGGGGTATCACCAGCTGAGGATCGCGGAGAAA
The DNA here is from genome assembly GCA_023374045.1 of Limonium bicolor. NCBI lineage: Eukaryota > Viridiplantae > Streptophyta > Magnoliopsida > Caryophyllales > Plumbaginaceae > Limonium > Limonium bicolor. The sequence goes on along the minus strand of CM041783.1, from coordinate 100,149,499 downwards.
GACATCTCAAAGACTGCTTTCAGAACTCGGTATGGGCACTTCGAATTTACTGTAATGCCTTTCGGGTTAACTAACGCTCCTGCAGTTTTATGGATTTGATGAATAGGATATTGGTCCTTACTTGGATCAGTTTGTTGTGGTCTTCATTGATGACATCCTGGTATACTCTAAGACCGTTGAGGACATGAAGAACATTTGAGGAAGATTTTACAGATCTTAAGGGATAACCAGTTGTATGCAAAATTGTCCAAATGCGAGTTTTGGTTGGACAAAGTTTCTTTCTTAGGCCATGTGGTGACCAGTGAAGGAATTTCTGTAGATCCTGCGAAGGTGCAAGCTGTGAAGGACTGGCCCAGACCGACCAATGTGACTGAGATTCGAAGCTTCCTTGGGTTGGCAGGATATTACAGGAGGTTCGTGAAGGACTTCTCGAGGATTGCCAGGCCTCTCACTAACTTGATGAAGAAGGTGATTAAATTTCAGTGGAGTGATGAATGCGAAAAGGCGTTCCAGACCCTGAAGGAAAGGCTGACTACTGCACCGGTTCTAACTCTGCCGTCAGGTACAGAAGGGTTTGATGTTTACAGTGATGCTTCGAAATTTGGGCTCGGCTGTGTACTAATGCAACATGGAAAGGTGATAGCTTACGCCTCGAGGCAGTTGAAGGAGTATGAGACAAGATACCCCACGCATGACCTGGAGCTGGCGGCGGTGGTGTTTGCCTTGAAAATTTGGAGGCATTACTTGTATGGGTTACTTGCAGAATCTACACTGACCACAAGAGTCTGAAGTACATCTTCACTCAGAAGGAGCTTAATATGAGGCAAAGAAGATGGTTGGAGCTGATAAAAGATTATGATTTGGAGATTCAGTACCATGAGGGAAAGGCGAATGTGGTTGCTGATGCTCTTAGCAGAAAGAAGAGTCACTCAGTGAATGCTATCCGATCCTTCCAGATGAATTAGCTCGTGAGATTCGAGACATGGGCTTAGAGATGATGGAGCTGGGGGAGTCGAAGCTGAAATTCAGATGTATAGTATTGTGGCCACGTCAGATATTCAGGCTGAGATCATTAAGAATCAGGATGGAGATGTGAAACTTGATCGAATTAAAGGAAAGATGCGTGAGGGTCAGGCACGGATTTGTGATCCATGATGATGGTGTCTTAGATTCAAGGGAAGGTTGTGTGTGCCTCACAAGTGTGGTGATCTGAAGGAGAAGCTAATGAAGGAAGCTCATAACACTCCGTATTCCATCCATCCGGGAGGAGATAAGTTGTACAAGGATCTTAAGAAGCACTTTTGGTGGCCTAAAATGAAGAAAGAGGTAGCTGAGTTTGTGGCTAAGTGTCTCACATGCCAAAAGGTAAAGTTTGAGCACAAGCGAATGGGAGGTTTAGTTCAGCCATTGGAGATTCCAGGGTGGAAGTGGGACTCCATCTCTATGGATTTTATTGTAGGTCTCCCTCAGACTAAAGGTGGGGAAACCAGATATGGGTCGTTGTGGATAGACTCACCAAAGCTGCTCATTTCATTGCTATGAAGGATACTTGGTCTATGGAGCAGCTAGTGGATGCTTATATTAAAAATGTTGTGAGATACCACGGTGTCCCTCGTACCATAGTCTCAGACAGAGACTCCAGATTCTTGTCCCGGTTTTGGCAGCAATTCCAGAAGGCCATGGGATCAAAGCTGAATTTGAGCACTGCGTACCATCCAGCTACAGACGGGCAAACCGAGAGGACTATCCAAACTTTGGAGGACATGTTACGAGCTTGTGTCATGGATTTCCAGGGCTCTTGGGTTGATAAGTTGCATCTCATTGAGTTCTCTTACAATAACAGTTATCACTCCAGCATTAAGATGGCTCCATTTGAGGCTCTCTATGGCAGGAAATGCAGAACCCCTCTGTGTTGGAACGATATTAGTGAGACCATTGTTCTTGGTCCTCAGCTAATCGAGGAGACGATGAACCAAGTCAGGATGATCCAACAAAGGATGAAAGCAGCTCAAGATAGGCAAAAGTCCTATGCTGATTTGAAGAGGAGGCCTTTGACGTTTGAGGTAGGAGAGAAAGTGTTCCTGAAGGTATCTCCTACGAAGGGAGTTATGAGGTTTGGAAGGAAAGGGAAGCTTAGCCCGAAGTTTATTGGTCCGTATGAGATCTTGGACAAGGTTGGTGATCTGGCGTACAGGTTGGCGTTGCCTATGGAGCTAGAGAAGGTCCACAATGTGTTCCACGTTTCACAACTAAAGAAGTACGTGCCAGACCCGTCCCATGTTCTTCAACCAGAAGTGGTGGAGATGGACCCGGACCTAACTTATGAGGAGTATCCCGTCAAGATTTTGGATACCAAGACTCGGGAGACTCGATCTAAGACCACGGAGATGGTCAAAGTGCTCTGGTCAAACCATGGTGTAGAGGAAGCTACATGGGAGACCAAGGAAGAGATGAACAAGAAGTACCCTCATCTCTTTAAGTCAGGTATGAGTTAAATGTTTAGTTAATTACGAGGACGTAATATACTTTAAGGGGGGTAGACTGCAATACCAAAGATCATTATGGTTATTAAAATTACGGTTAGTGATATGTTAAACACCTTAGCGTAAGGTAGCTAGAGATCGATTAGTGGATTATTGGACATTGGTGAGTAGTGTGACTTCGAGCTTCGAGGACGAAGCTTTATTTTAAGGGGGGAATGATGAAATACCCCTAAAATTTTAGAAAGCGAATATTATAAAGTTTACAGATATATGATATAAATTGTAAGTATATTACATGGTTTATAAGTACGTTTTATTATTTACACGTATATTATAAAGTTACGAATATATTATATAGATTGCAAGTATATTATGTAGTTTACGAGTATATATTTACGAGCATATTATATAGTATTTAATGAAGATAATTCGTTTTAATTAAATTAACCCGTTTTTAAATTATACGTCAGTTGTGATTTTTATTGTCGTAATAAATAATCGTATTTTTCTGGTTAATTTGATATATGTATTAATTGAAAACGGACTTACGATAATAATGTTATGATCTAAACAATACTACTTATTTTACTATATTAATTGATCAGTTTAATCTGTTGGCATTTCCTAAATTTACTTACATAATTTATAACTTTTCACCTTTCAGACTTTATTTAATAATATACTTTTAACCTTCCATATTTTGCAACTATTGGTTTTCTGTAAGTTATTTAACCAGTTTAGTTTCTTCCATTTATGAACTAGGTTGGTATTCCCGCACTCTTCGATGTGCCTGTACCCTTCTTTTATTCTGCCCAGTGGTTCCATTCAGCGGTACTCCAACCCCACACTGTCATCTTTCCCTAAACTTCTGAACATGTTTCACTCTGGTCTCTCTCAATACTCCCACTGCTAGGGAAAAAAAAAACCCAGGTACTGATCATTTGTCTACTAGTCTGTCTCGACCTGCATGGAACACAGGAAAAAAAAATAAACCCTGCTCTTATCTCCTCTCTCTCTCTCTGTGTCTGGCTCGCGTAAAAAAAAAAAAACTGTCATCACTCACCCATTTCCGAACAGAGAAGGAAAGAAAAAAAACAAAACACTGCTCTCAGTACTATTCCCACCCAGGCGTGAATGAAAAGGGAAAAAAAAAAAACATACATACACTCACTGTTCTTGTCTGTACTCTCTGCACTCTACAACCTACACTCACAGTCCCCTTTTTTACTCTATCGGTCATACAAATATATATACTCACCTCTCTCTCACTCAGACAAACTCAAAATAGAGGGGAAAAAAAAAAAGACAAAGACCCACACGTATCACTCCTTTTTCCCCCTCTCCTTGTCTTGTTTCTGACTCAAAAAAAAAAACAAAAAAAAAACAAACCCACGCGTACAGAGCCAAGCCACAAGTATTCTGCTATACATACTCACGCATTGTACTACTTCATAATGGGTTTGATGATGTCAGCGATGACGTCATCCGCTGAAGTCAGCGATGACGTCATCAAACCATTTTTTTTTTCCTTCCTTCTTCTGCACTATTTTACTACGCTGTTTACGTAAATATACCTTAATATGCTATTTTTATATATGTTTATAATTTATATAATTATGTTTTATTAATAATTTATTTAAAATTTGATTTAGAGTGTTCGGGTATCTAACAAATACCCGTTATTTTATTTAGGCTCCGGATTTGGGAGCGAGGAGCAGTAATTGAGGTTATATTTGGTTGTGCGAATCGTTTCTAGATTCCAGGTAAGTTACCGTGTTCACTAAACTTGTATTTACTGCGTAAAATAAATCTTTTTGTAATGGTTGTGATTTTTATCTGTGAGTGATTATTATTTTTGGGAATGAATTGTTTATGATAATGATTATTAGAAATATTTGAGTGCGCAGTTCATTATATGATGATTAGTTGGATATTATCTTTAGAGGAAAGAGATGAGAAGATGTTAATGATATGATTATGTGAGATTGCAATTATTTCGTCAAGATTATTGTGGCATGATTGGATTATTGTGGTATATGTGGATTTTAATGAAATTATAAGTTGGATGATAACAACAAATAAAGGAATTATAAGGAAATTATACCATGGTACATGTGGGCCGTATTAGGACACATGGATAAGGAGATAGATGCGGGCCGCATTAGGACGCATAAGATTGAGATACTGTGGGCCGCATTAGGACACAGTTAGCCCTAGATCTACTCATTAGTCTTTTGTACTATTGGGGGTGTGCACACTTAAGGATTTAGTGGCGAGGTTGGATTCCCGGCTGCGTGTTGGGGTCCGGGTTACAGCTGCGTGTTGTACCCAAGAGTGAGAGATGTTGTTTTGTCCTGGCTGCGCGTTGGGACAAGGAAGATAATTTAATTAATCTGGATATATATTATTGAGTTATTAATGAAGCATATGTGAATTATCTCTTTTTACAAAGTTTACTTTATGGTTATGTGATGACATGGTCAAGATGATTGGTATGTTGATGCATTGCTATACTATTAAATTGTTTTCAAAGAGAAAATGATTTTTACGTAGTGAAGTGGTAGCTTACTCAGTTTTTCTGACTTTATCGTGGCTCTTTGTTTGCTTGTTTGGTTTTCTGCCACAGGTCCTCATAGAGTTTAAGGGATGGGACGACGACATCGCTAGACTAAGTACTTGTGAATAATTTTGTCTAAACTTTGAGTTAATTTTGGTATAAACTTTGAGACTCTTTTGTTACAGACTATTATGACTTTATCGGATTTATTTTACCAATAATGATGGTTTAGATTATTTGAGTATTAGTTAAAGCCTTAGCACTCGTTAGCTGCGAGTGTGGATAATACCTCGGATTTAGGGTTTATTTCTGCTGCGTATTAATACCCAACCTATATTGCTAAATAATTAACTTAATAAAACGTTAGAAAATCCGGGGTGTTACACCTGGAAAGTGGCAAAACTAGCAGAGCTCTTCGACAGAGAGATTGTAAGACATCATGGGGTACCGAAAACAATTGTGTCTGACAGGGATACCAGATTCCTCTCTAGGTATTGGAAATCCACGCGGGAAGCGCTTGGTACCGAGCTGAAGCTAAGTACAGTGTTCCTCCCACAGACAGATGGTCAGAGTGAGCGTACCATCCAGACACTTGAGGATATGTTACGTGCATGTGCACTTGATTTTCAGACCAGCTGGATTGATAAGTTACACCTGATCGAGTTAGTTACAACAACAGTTACCATGCATCGATCAAGATGTCTCCCTTCCAGGCTTTGTACGGTAGACCATGTCGCACGCCATTATGCTGGGATGAGTCGAGTGAGACGGTCATTATAGGATCAGAGTATCTGGAACAAGTTCAGGCAGAAGTTCGCCAGATCCGGGCTAACATGAAGGCAGCTCAGGATAGACAGAAGTCGTACGCAGATGTGTGCAGACGTGACCTGGAATTCGCCGTGGGCGATCAGGTATTTCTCAGGGTATCCCCCATGAAGGGAGTATTTTGTTTTGGCCAGAAAGGCAAGTTGAGCCCAAAATATGTGGGGCCTTATATTGTGACGGAGCGGATCGGCCCGGTAGCTTACAGACTTGATTTACCCGCCGAGCTGGGCAAGGTACATGATGTATTTCATGTGTCCCAGTTGAAGAAATATATGTCTCATCCGTCTCATGTGCTTCAGCCTGAAAGGCTAACCTTAGAGCCAACCATGCGATCAGTGGAGACTCCGGTACGGATTCTGGATACTAAGACTCGAGACACTCGCCATAAGTCAGTGAGACTGGTGAAGGTTCTTTGGTCTACCCAGGACGTCGAGGAGGCCACTTGGGAGCTGGAAGATAAGATGAAGGCGAAGTAAGTTATTGTTTATTCTTAGTGTTTATGTGTATAGGGGCGGGGCGTACCCCTTTTAAGGGGGGTGGTTCGGGGTAGAGCCGTTCCGGTTATATGGTACGATGTGTATTATTTAAATACATAGTCTACGTTATGTTGTTATATTACAGACTGTTGTGTCTGAATGATGTTGATGATGTTGTATGGACCTTGTGTCGATGTTATGTTGTATGGACTTTGTGTCCAATGTTATGTAAGTGTGTGTTAATGTTGTATGGAAATATTGTCTATAGTATTCCGGTGTTCTAACATTTAGGATATGTGAAGTGTGAACTTTGAGGACAAAGTTCTTTTAAGGGGGGTAGATGAAATACCCCAAACCTTAGTATGTTGTTTAAAACATTTAAATATGGTATATTAAGACTAAAAAAGAGTCTTAGAAAACATTAGTAAACAATTTAAACCATAGAGAACACAAATAAATGCCTTAAAGTCAATAGGGCTAAAATGTGTTTCTAAGCTTGGGTGAGAACTAATGAGCCTTACCAAGACCTTATTTATATACTAATGAATATTAAACCAATTACCAAAGAAAACCAAGCTTGAAAACAAGTTTAAAACACAAAATGTGGCTTTAAGGAGTCTTAAAGCACATTTTTGAAAAATTGTTTGTAAATGAGTTTTGAATGGCTAAATGTCCATCATTACTCTTTAATTAACATGTGTACTATAGTATCACATTTGGAAGTCTATATCAATGGGAAATCAAAAATTTCACATCTATGTGCCTTGTTTTAGTGAATAGTAACTAAAATAAGCTAGTTTGTAACATATGTTTGTATAAGTATTTAAATTGGCCAACAAAGACTAAAATGCCCTTAGTAACATTAAGGGCCGGTTTTCTTAGTGGTGAGTCACCACTCTTGTTATTTTGTTTAAACAAATAAAGATGACTACTTAAGTACTATTTACTTTAACATATAAATATCTCTTAAAAGTAGACTTAAACTTCATTCTCTCATTTCCTCTTCATTTCACACGTCTTCAAGCTCTTCTATCTCTCTTGCTCTCCATTCACGGTTTGCAATAGTACACACCAAAACTCCATCTTTGACCACTTATATCTCCTAGCTCATTTTGCCAAATCAAATTCTAAGACCACCATTCTCTTCCTCTCATCAAGCTCTTCAATTCTATCCTTTCAAAATCTCAAGAGCTCCATTTTGGTGCCAAGAAGAATCTCCATGGGAGGAGCTTGCTCATCTTTTCACATATTATTGTTCTCCTTTGCTTCAAGGTAAGGAAACTCAAAGAAAAATGATGTTCCCTCATGTTTTTGTGTTGTCCGAAAATCACCCTTAATGGTGTCCATTATGTTGCTTTGTTCTAGCTTCATTCCAACCTTTCATGGACTAGGTGGAGTCCCTCTTGATATATATTCAAACTCTCTTCAATTTCTAAGGTAAAACAATTATCTTAATGTTTTTAAAAACAATGTAAAATCTAGGGTTTACAATGAGATGAAGCTTAAAGCTTGAATACTCATGATATTGTTTGTATATTGTTTAGAAGTTGACAAGCAAACCAAAATCATTACCGATTTTAAACAAGGAAACAAGAAAGAAGTTGTGAGGAAAAGAGGTAAATGTGCTAACCTATGTGGTTTAAAGTCTTAGGAAATGAGCTTATATTGCTTGTTATAATGATCTAAGGAGCCAATGGTGAATGACTTAGTAAAATGTTCTCAAAGGCTTAGTAAAAGGCATATGTGTTGTTGAGTGTATTTGTAGGTCAAAGGCAAATAAAATGTGGAAATTCAGTGTTTATGATTTATGCATCTTAAGGGCCTAAGAGCCATGTTATTTAAGGGCCTAAGTGCCAAGCAATTTAAATTATGCACTATATTGTGATGTAGTGCTAAATGTGGGAAGTTTTGTGTATAAGAATGTATTTGATGGATCTTAGTGTTCTTGGTTGTTTAATGGTGAAAACATTATGTTTTGGTTTAGTAATGTTCTAGGGGAGTTCATGTCAAAATTTAGGTAATAAACAAGAAGTTCTAAGGGTTTTAAAATGAGTTTGGTAAGTTAGGAAATGTTTAGAATGGTTAAGTGCTTTACTAGTGAAAGAAACATGCATTAAGGTGTTTTAAGATGTAAAAAGGGCTTAAGCAATGTTCTAGAGGATTTAGAATGCAAAAGAATGTTTTAGGACATTTCAAGATCATGGTGAGATTGTATTTAGGACTTGTGCAATGTTGGTGAATAAGGATGAAGTGATTTGTTGCATGGGGAGCTATAAACTTGTAAAGGTGTTCAAGGAGTTGTTTAAGAAGAAAAGATGCTTGGGAGATGATGTTGTAGTGGTGAGAAAACATTTGGGAATAGTGGGAGTTATAGGTATGAAACACCACATAGAAACTTAGTGAAAAACATTATAAGTGTAAACCTTTTATAAGAATTTGTGTAAATGCTTGAGGAGGATTTTAGTGAATGATGTATGGAGTTTTCAGGAGGTCTTTAAGGTGTTTTTGAAGTGCCCAAATGAGGTTAGGATATACTAGGATATATGAGGTGAAGTTTGGAGTTAAATGGGCAATGGAAAATAAGGGTCTGGAGCAGACGATCTTGCGACCGAACTTGCCAAGATCGGTTGAGCCCAGTTTACCGTGCGAGAATTGGTTTCTGGAATGGACCGACCTTGGGGACCGGACTTGCAAGGTCGGTCGGGCATGGATTTTTAGTACGGATTGGGTCTCGGGAATCGACCGATCTTGCGACCGGACTTGCCAAGATCGGTCGGGCCTGAATTTTCAAAGGAAGGAGAAGAAACTCTCGGGAATTGACCGAACATGTGACCGAACTTACAAGGTCGGTCGGAGTAGAAAATTTTGACGATAATATGTTCTGGAATGGACCGACCTTGTGTAAGGTCGGTCGGTAAGTTCGGTCGGACCTAAACTTGTAAAAAAAAAACAAACAAACAAGAATGGCTTAAGTAATAAACCCTAGGGGGTATAATGTAGGTAATCAAGTATAAGTTAAGACATTAAAACATGTCATATAAACATGTTAAACACTTAATAAATTTGAATTTAAGTAAGTAATTAACCGACATTCTTAAACATGTATAGGAGTGACCTATGGTGGAAATCAGTCGAAGCAAGGACCAAGGTATGGTTTTCTTGCAGTCTGTTGCCTACCGGTTTACACCGGCTTGTGTGTTGTTTTTTTTTCTGTATGTTTACAACCTTATAAGACTTAATTCATGTAATGATTTTACAGTTGGTTATACTATTGTGATGTTATGATGTGACTCATTTCCCTTGTGTGTGTCTAACATGACTTACCACCTGTTGTGAATTGTTTGTTAAGTTCCGCTGTTGAACTTCTAATAAGTGCTAATTGGGAAGTGAGGAATCCGATTGTCCGGTCATGCATGTAAGTTTAAGAGTAGATATCTGAATCAGATTCGACTCTTATGTTGTTAAGATTGTTCTCCTTAATTTGGCGTTCGATCTCCCGCTAACTTCCTCCAAAGCTTACCTATTCTGACTTATGATCGGTTTTAGTGGGAACATGTGTTTGTGTGGTGTGTTCGGGTCACTATATCCGAACCATCTGTGACTTAAGTTACTCGTTCGAATAACAGAACGGTAATGAGGTGTGTAACGAGCTTAACATGAGAGTGAACCATTCTCTAGGCTCTCTAGGTCTTATTATTTAACCTTCTTGGTTTGTGATTGTGGAAAGAGTATCCACTGTGTATGTGATGTTGTGCTATGCAATAATGTTGCTATGCCATATGTTATGTTATGTTATGTTTAAAATAAATGCCATGTCATCATGACAATTAGTTGCGCGTATCCCGGTAGCCGATGGGCTGCGCGTTAACCATACCAGCCAAGGGTTGCTGACCCCCTCGGGGGCTCCATATTTTTACTGCAGGATGAGGATCGAGGAAGCAGAGTGGCTGTAGATTCTAGGCTGCATGTACTTTTGGTTATTTTGGATGTTGAGCCCAGGATGCGCCTGTGCTCCCGTGGCATTATAATTTGATTCTGTTGATACTACTGTGGCGGTATATTGGCAGTTTATAGTGAAGAAATGTAATTAAATACTCGGTATAGTATATGATGTATTTATGGTTTTAGTTCTATGCTCGGGAGTCTGATCATCAGACCGGTACACTTGTATCTATTCTGCCTTGTTAACCACGTGGGTGGTTGACGGTGTTGTAGCACCGAAGCGTTTAGTTATTGATTAGTTATTTTTCTGCTGTGATTTCATTTGAATGTTAAGTGCGTAGAAGGGGTGTTACAGTTAATAAGGGTATTTTTGGTCTTTCGTAACAAATTAACTAAACTAAGTAGACTAAAGACTAAACTAGGCACTATTTGGTTACTATTCACTAATTAGTGCACAAATTTGTGAAATTTTTGGTTTTCCATTGATTTAGGCTTCCTAATTTGATACTAATTAGTACACATGTTGATTAAGGTGTAATCATGGGCATTTAGCCACTCAAAACTCATTTCTAAGACAATTTCTCAAAAGTGCTTTAAGGAGTCTTAAAGCACATTTTTGTGTTTAAGCTGTTTTTTGAGCTTGGTTTTCTTTGGTAATTGATTTAACACGTCCATTAGAATGTTAATACATTCTTATAATAATATATGGTGATAATCAAAGTCACTCCAAGCTTAGAGCACATTTTTGCTTAAATTGCCCTTATGGCGGCGTTTTCTTGTGTTTTCCTTGGTTTAAATTGTCTACCAATGTTTCTAAGGCATTGTTTAGCCTTACTACATCATAACGTGATGTTTACTTAGCATACTTAGGTTTGGGGTATTTCATTCTCTCTTTGAAGAAAATTCCATTAGAACTCCATTTAGCTAGATTAGAACCTTAAAGAACACCTTGTCTTGCACATATCATAACTTTCTCATCTTAAGTCCAAATTCCAAGCTTGATAGCTCGTTGGAATCCTCTTTCAAGATATTTCCATCCATAGCTTATGAATCCCCAAACTCTGAGGAAAAACCACGAAGAAGTGCCTTTGATTCTCGAGGTAAAACATTGCCTTCTTGGAAACTCTTCCTTCTTTGATTTTCATCAAGGCCGAGTGCCTAGGGTTACTAACCCTCCTTATTCTTCATCTTATTCTATGATTTTGGAGCCAATTTCTCTAGAAAATTGCTATCAAAATTTCTAAGGAAATCAAGCTTAAGGTTATTATACAAGGTAAATCCTACAACTACCTATTTCAAGGTTCTAATTGTTGATCTATATATGATCTAACATATTGTTCATCTTGTTTATTATTTCCGAAATTATAAGTGTGTTAGATTTAATTTTTGACATATTAAATGTTAATAATTTGTAAATCTAAAATTAGATTTATACTCCTTATGATATAAGCTTCAACATAAACTATCATAATATACAAGAAAAATTCATATACTATGAGTTTCAATATGGCCAAAAATTAAGGGGTTATTAATGAGTTAGAAAAATGATTTAACTTAGTTAAATTAAAGGAATTAGAGTAATTGATAAGTGCGAAACATATAGACTTTTAGGGCTTAAATACCTTATAACTTACAACACTTTAGGCAATGTTTCCCACTTCCTATGTGAATTTTCTTGGATTTATGTTTTGATATTAACTGATATATTTTATGTATTAAATGCAGAAAAGAAAAAGGCCTTGGAATCACATAGTACACTTCACAAGCTTCGCAACGCAACAAACGGGATCAAATCGGAGCTCAGACGAAGAATCTGGAGCCTGTCGAAGTTTGCAAAGAAAGCAGAAAAAAATACACACGTCCGGACCTGTGTCCGGACATTCAGGTCCGGACGCAACACATGTCCGACCCTTTAGGTCCGGACGCAAGTCCGGACACATGTCGACGAAGCATTTTCTCACAGCGTCGACATGTCCGGACCAGTCTGGTCCGAACAGTGGTCCGGACGCGTCTATTTTGACAGCACACAGGGCATATCGACATGGGTGTGAAAAGATAAATTATATTTTATCTTTTCACACTGACACCCCCTTCATTTCTACCCCATTTTCACTATAAATACACCTACAACCCTTCATTAAATCATATCTCATTCCACCCCCAAACTAATGCCAATTTTCCTCCATAAAATCACCATTTTCTCTCCAAAAATCATACATCTCATCTACATAATGTCCACATAAATCCTCACATCATCTCATCCCATAAAAACATTCCATTTCCATACCGTTGTTCTGTCCAAATATTAGCAGTTATTAAGGAGCTGAATTAATTATCTTCCCCAGATGATTTCTTTTACTTCTTATTCTGTCTTTTTAATTATGTTGGGCTAAGAGGATTTACTCCGGGTGAAGGTGTAATTATAGTTTGTTTAATTATGTAATCTATATTTTTACCGGTTTAATTAAATACAGTTTGTTACGATTAAAGTTTATCTCTCGCCTTTTTAATAAATTTCATGAATTTATTAAAATGCTTTACAAAGTCTATTTTGATCAGAGCAGTGATAAATAGACAGGTTAATTAATCGATAAATCTGTGGAAAACATATTTTGATTAAATAAGTTAGTATTTTCAAATGCAAAATATAATTCCTCGCACTTAATCTGTTTACATGTGTTTTGCTCAAATCTAGATTAGATTGAGCATTTTCTGGTAAACGAGTCTTTCAAGTCTAGGATTTAGTCTTTAAAGATAATAACAGGAATTTTGCCAAACTATTATAATTAACCGGTAAAGATAGCATAATTAGCCAGATTATATAAACCTGAACCCGGAGTCCCGTTTATATATTATCTTCCACTCAGTTAATTTTATCTGTCGTTTTACTTTACAAAAACAAGTCAATTATCCCCCCTTTTTGTGACAAGCTTAGGTACGATATTATTTTGCTATAAGTCCCACGGGTTGACCCCGGCCGCTTCTGTCTTCTTTACTACTGCGACCGGGTTTTGTTTGCAGCCCGAAGGATATTTGAGTTATTAATTTCTTCTCAATTGTTAAAATACACCAGTTCCAACCTCTCTCATTATTCAGTCTGCAAAATGGCGCCGCTGCCGGGACTTGATTTATTCTAGTCCCTAAGCCCCGGATAATTCACCTGTTATATTATAATATTCTTTTTCTTAATTCTGTTAATATTTTGTTTATACTTTCTAGTTTGTTGTTTATTTCATTTTATTAATTTCTGTTATTTAATTTCTTCCAGCAATTTAAATATCGCATTTACTTTACAGTTATTTATTTTTCAGTCATTTAAATTTTCTGTCATTTAATTTCCAGTTATTTAAATTTCCATTGTCCTTTAAATTTCAGTAAACTAATTTAACATTTAAATTTCTGTCATTTAAATTCTGTAACTAACTACTAACATTTAAATTCTGTAACTAATTACTAACATTTAAATTTCCATCATTTAAATTCTGTAATCTAATTCCTAACATTTAATTTCTGTCATTTAAATTTCAGTTCTTTAATTTTCTGTCATTTAAATTCTGTCAACTAATTCCTAACATTTATTTTCTGTCATTTAAATTCTATCAACTAATTCCTAACATTTAATTTCTGTCATTTAAATTTTTGTCATTTAAATTCAGTTATTTAAATTCCCTTGTCATTTTAGCCGTAATTTAATTCTAAAAAAAAAGTAGTTCTTAATCTTTGAATTATTTCTGCTTAACTGTTTAATTTTCCCCCTCCCTATTTCTTTTCATTTTTATTTATTTTATCACATCACAAGTTTCTTTTGCTGTTTTGAGTGGTGAATGCCTTTTACCAGGTCGCACAGCCTCCCGGAAAATATTAATAATCACACGGTTAGTTACATCCCAGAGATCGAGAGAACCTTTCTGCGCACTCTCAAGGCAGAAACGAACTCAACACTACATAACTACCACAGTGATAGAATCTAATCCGGAAGCAGACATGGCATTTTCACCAGCGACAGTTCGCAACATCAACAGGCCGTCTAATCAAGGACAACAGCCTGCCATCATCCTTCCCCACCTTACCCCATCCGAATACGATGAGTGGCAAAAGCTAAAGCCATATCATCAGATCCGATGTGTAAAGGAGTTGGGCATGTTTGATGGCTCCAGTCCTGACGAAGCTCTGTTACATGTTACCAAGTTCTTGCAGCATGCCAACAGTCTAACTGCGGACGAGCAGTACTCATGTAGACCAGTATTCCCTCACATCCGACGCGCAAGACTGTGATTTTCACTCACAGCCTGACGGGAAATGCGAGTAATGGTATCACAGTCTTACACCAAGTACCATTGGTACTTGGGATGAAATGGCCACCAAGTTCTACGACAAATTCCTGCCCCGAGCCGAACGTTGGAAATGATTGCTGAAATCTATAATTTCAAGCAGCCAGGGTCGGAAAACATCTGTGAAACTTGGGACCGTTTCAAAGGACTACTACTTACTTGTCCTCACCATGGTCTCACGAAAGAGCAAGTATCACAATTGTTCTACAAAGGCTTAATTGGTCCGTGTAAAACAATGGTACTATCCTCTTTAGGTGCTGACATTTTGAAAAAGCCCGGAGCACAGTTTCTGAATGGCATAGAATCCCTCTGCGAGGAGATCAGAGACTGGGCCACAGGTGGATCAAGAGGCGGCACTCCAGGCTTATACCATGTTGGGGAAAGTGACAACAAGTTTGACCAGCTGATGAAAAGCCATGAGCAACTCATGGAGAGCAATGCGCAGCAGGCAACAAAAGTAAGTACTCTGCAGAAAGTAGTTGAGCAGATGGCGATGAACTCCTACCCCCAACAAGCAAAGTCGATGACTTCTCGTTCATCTACAATCCCTCTAGGCTATGCTCCTCTATCCCGATCATCTCCTGATATTTCTTGTACGCAATGTGGTGGGCCTCATGATTATGAACAATGCCCCCAACTACAAGAATTAAAAGCAGCAGAGGAAGCAAACTATCTCACCAACAATTCAGGGTACAGACAACCTTGGCAACGTAACATGCAACCCAATCTTCGCTACTCAAACACCGACAATATCCAAAACCCACATACACTACAACCATCTCAAAATTACAGACCTCAGTCCAATTTTCAAGGAGCCCAAAGGCAGTATCAGCAACAGCCTTATGGCAATGATGCTTCTTCGAGTCGACCGACTCAACCTCCTTCGAATCCTGAATCTGAAATGTCCCAAATGCAAGAGATGTTTAAAGCAATGATGGGTAAGTCCCGAGACACGCAAGAGGAGGTCGCAGCCCTTCGCAAAGACCAAAGAGCCTTGCAGTCCCAGATTCAACAGCTCACCAACAAAGACCTCCTGGTCAACTCCCTTCACAAACTAACCCCAATCCAAGAGAGCAAGCAAATTCAATCCTTGTAGAAGATGGCACATTCCAATCAGCAAACTTGAGTGCAATCTCCCTAAGGAGTGGAGTGGAAGAGAGCTTGCTACTAGAAAAGAAAAAGAAAATCAAGAAGAGGCCACATCAATGATGAAGACACAACCAATCCAGCCTCACCTCCCCCAGAAATCCAAGTTCCTATTCCTGCTACTCCATCTCCATCCAAATAACTATCGACATTCCATCTTCCTCTCCTAAAAACAGTGAACTCCCATTTCCCAACAGGATGAAAAAGAAGCACCTAGATGAACAGTTTTCCAAATTCTTGAGCATTTTCAAGAAACTGACTCTCGACATACCTCTAATCGATGCTTTGCAAGAGATGCCCAACTACGCCAATTTCTAAAGGATCTCTTAACAAAGAAAAAGAAGAAACCTGGAAAAGAAACAGTTCACCTCACGGAGGAATGCTCTGCTGCCCTTCTTCGAGCACTCCCTCCCAAACAAACAGATCCGGGAAATCCCGTTATCCCGTGTTTTATAGGTGGAGTGGACTGTGGAAGCGGTTTATGCGACCTGGGGGCCAGTATAAATATCATGCCCTACGCCACTTCTTGAAAGTAAGAGGAGGGGAGATGCAACCGGTTCCATTCAAACTACAACTAGCTGACAGATCAGAAATCAAGCCAATGGGAATAGTCCGAGATCTGGTAGTTGGAGTGGCTCGCTTTATCTTTCCAGCTGACTTCGTCATTTTAGAAATGGACGACGATGTTGAGGTTCCCCTGATTTTAGGACGACCGTTTCTAAGTACTGCCAAAGCCATTATTGATGTCCACGATGGAAAAATCACTTTGAGATATGAGGATGAAAAGATCGAATTCGATATGCAGAAAATGATGAAGAAAAGCTCTAACTTTTCTCCTCACGCTAAGACAGTGGGATTAACAGATGATGATGAGGAGGAGGAAGCGATTTTTCTACGATGAAGACATGTATTCCCTATCTTCCGTCCTGAAAGCTGAAACTGAACCGCTAGAGCAAGTATTAGTTACTTCTCTAGAAGAAAAAGTGGAGGACCCGGAAGTTAACGCCATGCTGGCGTCTGTGGAGAAAGGAAGGGCAGGTTATCAAGCCTACCGGCCACCAATCGAGAGACTTGATAGAAAACCTCAAAAATCAAATCCCTTAATAGAACAGCCACCAGAGCTCGAGCTTAAGGAGCTACCTTCTAAACTCAAGTATGCCTTTTTAGCTGAAAATGACCATTTGCCTGTCATTATTTCCTCTTCTCTGAATTCCGGGGAGGAAACGAGGTTACTTGAGGTATTGAAGAAACACAAAACAACGATCGGGTGGACTATTGCTGATATAAAAGGAATTGACCCCTCCTATTGCACACACCACATCTATATGGAGGACAACTACAAGTCTATCAGGCAACCCCGTCGGCTAAACCCAAACCTGAAGGAGGTAGTTAAGAAGGAGGTTCTGAAACTCCTAGACGCGAACATCATTTATCCTATCTCTGACAGTCCATGGGTAAGTCCTGTTCAAGTTGTTCCGAAAAAGGGAGGAATTGAAGCTGTAATAAATGACAAAGGAGAGGCGGTTCCTCAAAGAAAAATTACTGGTTGGCATGTGCATAGATTATAGGCGCTTGAACTCTGCAACCAGGAAGGATCACTTCCCTCTACCTTTTATCGATCAGATGCTAGAAAGATTGGCAGGACAGGAGTATTATTGTTTCTTAGATGGTTTTTCAGGGTACTTCCAGATTCCTATTGCGCCAGAGGACCAAGACAAGACAACTTTCACTTGTCCTTATGGTACCTTTGCGTATAGAAGAATGCCCTTTGGACTGTGCAATGCTCCTGCCACCTTTCAGCGTTGTATGCAGGCGATCTTCGCAGACTTCATCGAGCAGAGTATGAGGTATTCATGGATGATTTTTCTGTCTATGGATCTAGTTTTGATGTTTGTTTGGCGCAGCTTGATCAAATTCTTGGCCGATGTGAGGAGACAAATCTGGTCTCAACTGGGAGAAGTGCCACTTCATGGTCAAGGATGGATTGTGCTCGGTCACATAATATCTGCTAAGGGGATTGAGGTAGATCAAGCCAAGGTGGAGGTAATTGAGAAATTGCCAAAACCTACTTGTGTGAAAGAAGTAAGAGCTTTCTTAGGACATGCAGGATTTTATAGACGGTTTATTCAGGATTTTTCTAAAATTGCAAAACCATTAACTGATTTGCTTCTGAAAGAAGCCCCGTTTGTTATTTCTGATGATTGCGTATCTGCTTTTGACTTAATTAAACAAAAATTGGTAGCTGCTCCCATTGTTGTTTCACCTGACTGGTCATTACCCTTTGAGATTATGTGTGATGCCAGTGATTTTGCAGTAGGGGCGGCTCTGTGCCAAAGAAAAGAAAAGATTCTACGAGTTATTGCTTACGCGAGCAAAACTCTGGAAACCCAAAGGAATTACACAACCACCGAGAAAGAGCTCCTAGCAGTGGTATTCTCCTTAGATAAATTCAGATCATATTTATGGGGAAGTAAAGTGATTATTCACACTGACCACTCTGCTCTTAAATATTTGTTCACTAAGAAAGAGGCCAAACCACGTTGCTTCGTTGGATTCTCTTGTTACAGGAATTTGACATTGAAGTTAGGGATAAGGGTGGTAAGTTAAATGTTGTGGCTGACCATCTGTCTCGGTTGGTAGTTCCTGACGATGGTGTACCAATTCATGAATATTTTCTGGATGAGATTGTTTTTGTTTTACGTACGGTGCACGAGCCTTGGTATGCTGACCTAGCCAATTTTCTTGTTTCTGGGGTAGTACCTCGTGATTTTTCCTATGCTCAAAAGAAGAAGTTTTTATCTGACGCTAAGCATTATATCTGGGAAGACCCTTATCTTTTCGAGTTTGTGCAGATGGTTTAATCCGCAGGTGTCTCCCAGATGATGAAGTATCCAGTGTTCTAGAGTTTTGCCATTCCAAGGAAGCTGGAGGCCATCATGGATCTCATAGGACGGCAGCCAAAGTTTTGGAGTCCGGATTTTATTGGCCAACTCTACATGAAGATTGCCAAGCCTTTGTGGCCAGTTGCGATAATTGTCAACGCATGGGAAATGCTTCAAGGCGACATGAGATGCATCAGCAAGGCATTTTAGAGGTCGAACTTTTTGACTGTTGGGGAATAGATTTCATGGGACCATTCCCCTCTTCGCAAGGATTCCAATATATTCTGGTGGCAGTAGACTAGTAGACTACGTATACAAATGGGTTGAAGCAATTCCTTGCCTACATGCTGATTCAAAGACAGTGGTAAAATTCTTAAAGAAACATGTCTTTTCCCGCTTTGGAGTCCCTAGAGCCATTATAAGTGATGGAGGCACACACTTCTGCAATCGAAGCATTGATGCATTGATGACTAAGTATGGGGTACACCACAAAGTTGCTCTTGCTTATCATCCCCAGACAAATGGGCAAGCAAAGTGTCAAATAGGGAGTTAAAATGGATACTCCAAAAGACGGTGCACTCCTCCAGAAAAGATTGGGCGCTAAAACTGGATGATGCTCTTTGGGCCTATCGCACAGCATTTAAAACCTCCATTGGTATGTCACCTTTTAAATTGGTCTATGGGAAGGCATGTCATCTCCCTGAGGAGCTTGAGCACAAGGCTTATTGGGCGATCAAGGCCTTAAATTTTGATATGACTACTGCGGGAGAGAAAAGGAAATTGCAACTCTCTGAGTTAGAAGAGCTGAGAGATCAGTCTTACCAAAATGCTAAAATTTATAAGGAACGAACCAAGAAGTTCCATGACAAGATGATACTCAAGAGAGACTTCAAAGTTGGTGATTTGGTTCTCCTCTATAACTCAAGATTGAAGCTTTTCCCTGGGAAGCTGAAATACCCCAAACCTTAATATGTTAATTAACTATGTAATTATAATTTTCTAAGGCTAATTAAGTCCTTAAGATTATGGTGAAGAAATAAAAACCAAAAAGAATAAGAACATGCGTAAAGGTCACAAAACGTGAAACCGCGTATTTAATTATTTTAGGAGGTACATAACCTTCGTTAGAGTGATAAATGTATTTTTATACCTTAATTACACATTAATAACATGTGGGAAAATTCCGGAAGAAAACGGATTCAAACCATGCGTAAAAACGCTAACGGAGTCCTAAAACGCGATTTCGAGAAAATCCGGAAACGTGATTTTAAACAGTTAAATGACCCCGTAAAAATAATAGTTGATTATGTAACAATAATTAAACATTAATGGGAGTATAATAACCATTAAAATTAAATAAAATGAAAAATTCCGGAAAACGGACCCGGTTAGTGAATAGTACTAAAACCGGGTAAATTAATGGGGTTTTCTGTAAAAGACAAAAACGACCCGGGCTATTATTTAATGTGGGCCGGTTTTAATTAATATGTATACACTCATTAATAGCTTGTTAGCTATTAAGTAATGAGAGGACAAATAAGTAAATAAAGCAAATAGTATAAAGTAAAAAGGTAACTTAAATTACGTACCTCTCACCTCCCTTCCTTCTTCATTCCACGTTCTTTTCCTTCCCAGCTCTCTGTTAACATCTTCTTCTTCCTCTGTAAGCTCGCGAGACCGAACAGCACCAAGCCCCCATCTTCCTCTTCCTCTCACTTGCTCATTTCTACACCGAATCGCACAAAATTGCCACCGTTAGATTCGTATCGGCGAGGGCTACGTTTTCCACCCCTCAAAATCTTGTTTCCTCCACCTTCACTTCCATGGGTGTTGGAGCTTTTGAAGCTTGAAGAGCTGTTTCTAACCCACCTGCATCTCCTTGATGCCTTAAGGTAATAATATGTAAGAGTATAGACCATTTCAAGCTAGTTTTGCAAGTTTGGAGAATTTTTCCCCACGTTGAAAATTCCCTTCCGTTTCAGCCGAACCACCATGCTCTTGTGGGGTGTTGGGAACTTCATCATTCGATTGCCAAGCCCTCCTTTTGAACATTCAAAGGTAATACCTAAGGTAAAGCCAAAAACTAACTCTTAAAATCTTAGTTTTGTGGGGAAAGTTGAATTGATTTTATTGTTGTGTGTGGTGTGGGGAAAATGATTGTAGATAGCAATCGAGACCCCTTGTATGTTGTGAAAACAAGTAATGGAAGATGGAGCAAAAGAAAGAGGAAGGAGAGGAAGAAAACCGAGAACAAACAAGGTAATGAGCTTACCTTGGGGTAGTTTCATTTGACTTGTGAAACAGATTTTAGAGTTGGATTAATGCTCTTGAATTGGTGTAGTCATGGTACAATAATATTGAGTGGGAATGAGAATGTTTAATGTTGTTAAAGTGTGAGAAATAAGCTTGGGAACTAAGCGAGTTTAGATGGTGAATAAATGAGAATTTGATGTGGTTTTGATGTTTAAACCAAACAGGGGAGAAGAAGTGTTTGTGAGCTGATTTTATTTTGGTGAGAATGCTAAGAAAGTAGCCAAGTGCTGTCAAAATTTGTTTAGGAGATTTTGGGCTTGAGTGTTTTATTAAAGGAAGAAGCTAGGTGTGTTAAGGGATTCAAGTGGGTGATTAATGATTTGGAAACCAAACTAAGGAGAAGTGTGTATAAGGAGTAGATATAATGTCAAATGAAGTGCTGGGAATGGCACTGTTGGAATGGTAAGAGAAACTACCAAATCTGTTACAAGAGGTATGGAAAACAAGGAAACTAGTTATGAAAATGTAAGTGAGTTTTAAGTGAAATTGACTAAAGTTTGAGAGTGCACTTGGTGCTTGGTTTATGGTGGTTTAGGTGGGTAATTAGGTGCTAAAACATGAGGATTTTAGTTGGTGAAGATTGGAAGATCAATGGTGAAAGAATGGAGCTGTAACAGATTTAGAAACTGTCAAATTCGCAAATCTGTAGCAGGGTCCGGGACCTAGTCCATGGACAAAGTCCCGGACCACCCCTAAAATTTCCCCGAGAGTGCTCTGTTTGTTTGGTCCGGGACCTAACTCCATGCCCAAGTCCCGGACCATATGCAATTTAAAGGCCGAGAGTTTTTCACACATTCTGGTCCGGGACTTAGGTTAAGTGTGAAGTCCCGGACCACCCCTTATAAAATAGCCGAGAGTTGAGTTGTGAATTGGTCCGGGACCTAAGGTGAGGACCAAGTCCCGGACCACCCTAAAACCTTGTTTTTATGTTGTTAAATGGTGTCTAATGATGGGGATGAGTAGGTGTTGATGTTATATGATTATTTAGGACATGTTTGGTGACTTATAATGAACATTAGGAGGGTGAACAAGTGTAAGTTTAAGTGTGAAAGTGTACGACATAAATATGTGGAGTAATTAACTAAGTGGGAGTTAAATAAATTAATTAACCGATATTATAAATCATGTATAGGAACTACGTTTGGTGGGACTCGTACGCAGCAAGGGCCAAGGTATGGTTTTCTTGCAACCTGTGTCCTACCGGATTACACCGGCTTGTATGCCAATGTGTTTTTCTGTGTGTTTGCCACCTTGCAAGATAAAGCATGAAATGAGTTTACAGTAATTCATTATTGTGGCGTAATTAATTCCGATACCGCTTAACCTTAGTTATGTGTTAAATAATAGTTAACCGACTTTAGGTTCACATAAGAGATCGGTATTCGGAATAAACGTCCCAACCCATGGGAACGTTCTAACTACGGCTATCCGTGCGTTAGTGTATGTTGTTATTATGAGTGGTGTATGTGACTTGTTGGATATGTTGTTGTTGTTATTGGATACAGTTATTCATGTTTGTTAAAAGGGGATATTACTCCCCATATGTGTCTAACCGAGTTAGTAACACTATGTGATGTATGTATGTGGTAAGTTCCATAAGGGAACCTCTAACTAATAAGTATATGTTATGTATGGAGAGGAATCCGGTTGTCCGGTCGCGCGTGTTGTTTGGGAGTTAATACATATATGAGAATTAACTCCCATCCTGGTATGTTAGGGTTGTTTTCCTTCATTGGATTTCGACCTCCCACTAGCTTAGCCAAAGCTTACCTACCCGACCTCCACATCGGGCTAGGAGGGAAATTATGTATAATGTTGGTAGGGTGTCGATGCCTAAGTTCGCTTCGACTCCCTCTTTGTTATGTTACGGTTGTTCTTCCTCCTGGAATTACAACCACCCACAAGCTTAACCAAGGCTTACCTACCTCATCACTATTGGAGTTAGGGGGAAACTATGTATGTTGTGATCGGTCCTATATGAGGCCGCCACTCAAGTAAAGGAAATGTATGTATGTTGTGCTCGGGCTTATATTACCCCGGCATTCCCTAAATAAAGTTATATCCTCTCAGAGGAGAGAAATTAAGTTGAGTATGTTATAAAGTGAAGTGTACTGTTATTGAGTGTGGGTGTTAATTTGTGTTTGTGCCCTATTAATGATTGTTTGCTTATAAGCATGATATGTATGTGAGTTTGTGCATGTTTGAAATAAATCAACCGCATGCTAAGACGACAAATAGTTGTGCGTGGCCCGGTAGCATGCGGGCTGCGGGATTACCATACCAGCAAAGGTGCTGACCCCCTTTGGGGGCTCCCATACTTTTCAGGTACAAGGAACTGGAAGCCGTTCGAGAGTAGGACGGGGTAGTGTTGTATGTGGTAGTCATGAGAATTGTGGATGTATTATAGGTGTAGTAAGACCGAAAATGTATCGGCGTTAGTTGGTAATTACTCGGTACAGCTGTAATGTAAGTGTATAATGACTGTTGGACCTGGAACGGGATTTATGTGTAGTCGCTCGGGAATTTAGTCCATCAGACCGGTACAATGTATGTATGTTAGCCTTGTTAGCCACGTGGGTGGCTAACGGCGTGTAACACCAAAGAGTTAAGTGATGTTGTGAGTTATGAATTCCGCTGCGATATGTTATTAAGTGTGTTATTTGTAGTTGGGGTGTTACAAAAAGTGGTATCAGAGCGAAGTATCGCTCTGATGACTGAAATACCGAGCTTAGGAAGTACCGAGTTAAGAGTTCAGTGCCTTGGGTTAAAGGTTGAGTGATAGCGTGAGGAGTACGCTAGTTAGGGAAATACCAGTGTGTACTGGATACCTACAGTATCCATCCCGCCCTCCACAAACCCTATTTTATAACTCGGGAAAGAACGCCAGAGAGATGAGAGTCATCTCTTACTCGGGAAAACCCAATCTGGCAGTTGATATTTACCCCTGTAAGTACGGAGGACCTGTGATACGGTAGATCCCGAAAGGTGTGATCCCGAAGACGGTCTCCATTTTAACAATATTAACCGCTCTTGTTAGCGAAAAGTGAAGAATCTTATGCATAAGAGAATGGAATTTCCAGCACCCTGGGTCGACATGCAGAGCAGTCGAGGACAACCAGCTTGCAACGTACCAAGCGTGCAACAGGCAAGGAGCGAGATAATGAAACCCGAGACGAGTGTCTACGGGACTACAATGTTAACTAACACACCAACGGTATACCAACCGATTAAGGAACTACAACGTAGTACGAGGAGGATACAATACTAAGTAAAAAGGGGTCTCCCAGAAGGGGAAACACCCTAGTTAATGGTTGTCATGTGAAGACACTGAGAAGTACCCAAGGAATTGTTGTTAAGACTGCAAGATCAAGCAGGGCCAGCTAGGCCATTGATGTTAGTGCGGATGAAAACAACACCGCAACCAGTGTGTATTGAACCGATAACCAGTTAGCATGGCGCACTTGCCATGGCAAGTGCTGCTACAACAAGGTTGTGTGGGAGATTTTTTTTAGCAACTACAAAGTACTCAGTAAAGCACCATGAAGTTAAGTGGGATTATCATAACCGTGGAAGGGCTTATTAGCCTGACCTCAGTGCTTGGAAACACACCAGTCAGCAGGAAGCTAGACTTGGATAAGGCAAGAACGTTGTAAAACCACGGAAATTTTCTTTAAACCTAAAATCATTTTCTTTCAAACTCTTTTCAAAACCAGATTTTCTTTCAAACCCATTTTATTTCAATTCTTCTTTTCTTAAAACCAAACCAGAAGACCTACGCGGGCCTCAGTGCCACATGGTAGGTAAGTTATACCCAGTTACTTTTAAACAACCGGATGGAAACCGGTAAACCCGAGGGAATGGAGTGAGTTCATAATAATACAACAGTGGATACACTTCCCTTGATTAAGTTGGGAAGCATGGAATGCATATTATCATAGGATAATATAAGAGGAGTTGACAACAGAATACTTCACCTAGGCGTGTGACGGACACTACGAGTATACCAACTATAATGTGGGACGACCGCACTCCGATAGGAGCTTGTGAGCCTGACAGACCTACTTATGGGTTAGTCAGGTAAGTAGCAATGTATCAGTAGGATACCCCACGTATGTATACGAGTGGAGTCTAGAACACGGGAAGTAGTCGACTCCATACTACGGTCCGAAGTAAAAGTCAAGCAAGAGCAATGGATTACATCAAATCGTTGAAATAAAGGAACCCAGTCAAGTTAAGAAGACTAAAGGAATTAGTAAGTTTATTTTAAGGAAATGTTTAAAGGTGAACTAGTGCGAAGTACACTGGTTAGTAAGTAAAGACATAGCATATGTCTTAAGGATCTGGATGGATGAACACAATAGCTGGAGTAAGTACCCAGCCTACATATGGTGAGGCAGATGCCTACTATGATACGTTAATGTGCAATGATCGGGATGAGACTCCCGAAGTGATCACTTGAACTAAGGGAATATCAATCTCACTGGAAATGATATTTAACCCAGCCAAGAACGCAGGGCGATGTAGCTAATGAAACGTACTCATAAGTGCGAGCCAGATAATGGCACAACCTAGTAACACCTAGGAACTATCCTTAGAAGGGTGGTTGGATCAACAATGGTTGAACAAGATAACGTGACAGAAACGCAAGGGTCGAAACTAACACCCGGTTTAAGCGTAAGGCGTCAGGAGGAAGTCTGACATCCTTGAAGGGGCATCCCATGAAAGGAACCGTGTAATATAGTGCGGAGAAGTAAGTGTGTGTGAACAGCCTACAGTGAGTAGAGCTCGAGGCAATAAGGCCTAGAAGCCATAAATGGAATATGTTAAGTAAAATGTTGTTAATTACGGAAGTCTATGTTATATAAGTAAATAAAGCGGATAACGAACCACTGCTTTAAGAGTGGGGGATACCTCTTGATATGTGAGACCGCAACAGTGGTAGTTATGTGAACAGAGTTCAGGGAATGTGTTAAGAGTTGACCATGTTGTTACTACGAAAAGAGTTGCACCAGTTGTGAGACCGGAAGAGTAATAAGTCTGATAACAATCACCATAGGTGTGTGATGCTAAATGTGATGAACAACGCTCAGTGAGCACAAAGACTCGAAGAGTAAAGCATTCAGTAATCAGCCAAATAAATGGCGAAACGCTGTGTAGTGGCGAAAGCTAAAATAACAGCGGATGCAGTGTAAGTTAATGTTATACAATGAGTAAGAGCACGGTGTGCAATAAGCGACCGTTGCATAAGTATTGTTAAGTAATAATGTGGCAATAAGACCGATTATGAGTAAAACTCAATGGACATACAAGTAAGTGATAGCAAACAGACTGGCAATAAGCCAATGGTCAGTATTATGTGATAAGGAACTCAGTGTGAATTCCTATTGCAATCGCATAAGAGATTTACTGTCAAGAGTTTACGCCTCTGCACTCTGTATGACTGAGTGTTTTGGTATTGCTCTTGTGCAGTAATGATCGAGTGGGATAGCTAGGAAGTCTGAAAATGTTAAATGTGATAGAAGAACAAGACTTATGATGTGAAAAACCGATGCATAAGATAAGCACGGTAGTACCAATCAAGGGTACTTGGTTGCATAAGTGACTACAGTAGCACGATTGTTGAATATCGGTATGGAACATACCTCAAGTGTTGGAAATAACCAACAGAGTACTACACAAAGGTAGTAGCTCCAACTTAACCGACAGTAAGTCGGAAGAAACCAAGTAAATCATTGTGGAATACAATAGATTATCGTGGAAATGAATAGAAAGTTTGTAACTCACGAATTCGCTCACGGTAACAAATACCACGCGTCGGTTGAGAAACCGTTATTACCAAGATAAAGGTGATAATCGGGGATGTATAATACAGTAAGGATAATGTATGGAGCAAACTAAGCTCTAAATTATCAAGAGTTGCGCAGCAGAAACTGTTGAACCAGTGAGTCAAACGATGAATGTGAATAGTGAACATGAGTGAATGGCAAATTAATGATGCCTAAAAGCCTCACAGGCCAGGATCGAAACCAGTTAAGAGTTAAAATAAACTCTAAGGAGAATTCTTGGTTAGGGACTAAACCGCCAATATGGTTAAGATCCTCTAATCAAAACACATTGTGTAATAAACCGCGTGGAGATAAAACACTTCACGACGGTAGAACGTTTAAACCAGTGATCAAGTGATTGATTACGTGGGCGTAATCCCTTTTAAGGGGGGTAGAGCGCAAAACCGTTAGTGTTACCGTACAAGTGTACGTGAACTATGGTGTGCATAGCACAAAATGATTTGTTTTGATGATTGGTGCGTGTGTTACATAAACATACGCATTCATTCATGGTTTAATTATGGTAATTGCGCACTGAAGATGCGAACACCATTGTGATAAGTGTGTTATTTTGTTAAGAGATGTGTGAAAGTATATGTATAAGGGAGTAGAAAACTCCCGGGGAACTAAACCCCGACTATGTATGTTCATATGATACCAAAAGTAATATTGTGTATTATTTTGATAAAAATATATATGGATATATGTATATATACAGTATTGTGATTTATGAAGAGGTATGACACCAATGTAGAACCTAGTGAGAATTAAATTCCCTAGGTAACTTGATTTAAAATAAATCTGGAAGATGATTGATGGACATAGTTCCACCCTTGGAGATGTAATGATTATGACTAGATGGACTAAAAGATAGAAAATGGTATATGTTTGAATTGGTTGCTGTTTGAAAATGAAGTGGGAGGTGAAACTTGATTATCATGAGATCAAGGGAAGCCGAACACAAATTGGGGTGGAAAGATAGTTCAACTCTAATGCTGATCACATTAGGGTTGGATGATTCTTGAAACTCCCTATAAGTGGTCATAAATAATCACATCAGGAATAAGATGCAATTAGCAATAATTGGACTTGGAGTTGTATTGAATTTTCAAAAGAATTTTAAAATTGGGTTTCAAATTCTCAATTGGTATTTTCAAGACATCAATTAATATTTTTTTCTAAGATTCTTAAACGGTATTTTCAAAGGAAGGACTACTTTTATGTGACCTTGTAAAGGATTTTCG
Organism: Limonium bicolor; assembly: GCA_023374045.1. Classification (NCBI taxonomy): domain Eukaryota; kingdom Viridiplantae; phylum Streptophyta; class Magnoliopsida; order Caryophyllales; family Plumbaginaceae; genus Limonium; species Limonium bicolor. The sequence continues at coordinate 100,121,475 of CM041783.1, read as the reverse complement.
ATTAAGATCCTTCCAATAAAGGATTTCATTATACTTAACCTCATAGAGGGTATTTTCCTACTACTTGCTCACGAGCTGAGGACGTATGAGCCTTTGTCTTAGGACCGGTGACATGAGAAGTATATTTTAAAGATGTATGCAATTGTTTTGATCTCCCAAAGGAACGGGGACCAGAGTGTCCATCGCGACCGGTTCTGCGGGATCACAGTGTATATGTACTCAACATGGGTCTCGAACCCATGAAGAGATGGAAAAGGAATTTCTGGTTGATATACATGCTATGACATGTTGTGTAGTATGTGTAATAATTATTATTTTGGACCTTGAGTCCTAATGTGATTGAATTCCGAAGTGTTATGTTGTCAAGACCTATGTGTCTAAAGGATGTTGTGTTATCAAGACCACGAGTCTAAATGTTGTTATGTTACCCAGACCAAGAGTCAAAGGGTTGTTATACATGTGCAAATGTTGTTAAGGTAGCCGGATCATCAAGTCCGAGATTACTATGTAAGTATGTTATATATATGGATGTGGATGTGTTACCCGGACCGTCAAGTCCGAGGTTGTAATGTAAAGTATGTTTGTTATGGAAGTTTATGTTGCAAGTAATCCCGGTGTTCTAATTCAAATGATGCTAGGGAAGTGTGAACTTCGAGGACGAAGTTCTTTTAAGGGGATAGATTGAAATACCCCAAACCTTAATATGTTAATTAACTATGTAATTATAATTTTCTAAGGCTAATTAAGTCCTTAAGATTATTGGTGAAGAAATAAAAACCAAAAAGAATAAGAACATGCGTAAAAGTCACAAAACGTGAAACCGCGTATTTAATTATTTTAGGAGGTACATAACCTTCGTTAGAGTGATAAATGTATTTTTATACCTTAATTACACATTAATAACATGTGGGAAAATTCCGGAAGAAAACGGATTCAAACCATGCGTAAAAACGCTAACGGAGTCCTAAAATGCGTTTTCTAGAAAATCCGGAAACGTGATTTTAAACAGTTAAATGACCCCGTAAAAATAATAGTTGATTATGTAACAATAATTAAACATTAATGGGAGTATAATAACCATTAAAATTAAATAAATGAGAAAATTCCGGAAAACGGACCCGGTTAGTGAATAGTACTAAAACCGGGTAAATTAATGGGCGTTTTCTGTAAAAGACGAAAAACGACCCGGGCTATTATTTAATGTGGGGCGGTTTTAATTAATAGTATACACTCATTAATAGCTTGTTAGCTATTAAGTAAAGAGGACAAATAAGTAAATAAAGCAAATAGTATAAAGTAAAAAGGTAACTTAAATTACGTACCTCTCACCTCCCTTCCTTCTTCATTCCACGTTCTTTTCCTTCCAGCTCTCTGTTAACATCTTCTTCTTCCTCTGTAAGCTCGCGAGACCGAACAGCACCAAGCCCCCATCTTCCTCTTCCTCTCACTTGCTCATTTCTACACCGAATCGCACAAAATTGCCACGTTAGATTCGTATCGGCGAGGGCTACGTTTTCCACCCCTCAAAATCTTGTTTCCTCCACCTTCACTTCCATGGGTGTTGGAGCTTTTGAAGCTTGAAGAGCTGATTCTAACCCACCTTCATCTCCTTGATGCCTTAAGGTAATAATATGTAAGAGTATAGACCATTTCAAGCTAGTTTTGCAAGTTTGGAGAATTTTTCCCCACGTTGAAAATTCCATTCCGTTTCAGCCGAACCACCATGCTCTTGTGGGGTGTTGGGAACTTCATCATTCGATTGCCAAGCCCTCCTTTTGAACATTCAAAGGTAATACCTAAGTTAAAGCCAAAAACTAACTCTTAAAATCTTAGTTTTGTGGGGAAAGTTGAATTGATTTTATTGTTGTGTGTGGTGTGGGAAAATGATTGTAGATAGCAATCGAGACCCCTTGTATGTTGTGAAAACAAGTAAAGGAAGATGGAGCAAAAGAAAGAGGAAGGAGAGGAAGAAAACCGAGAACAAACAAGGTAATGACCTTACCTTGGGGTAGTTTCATTTGACTTGTGAAACAGATTTTAGAGTTGGATTAATGCTCTTGAATTGGTGTAGTCATGGTACAATAATATTGAGTGGGAATGAGAATGTTTAATGTTGTTAAAGTGTGAGAAATAAGCTTGGGAACTAAGCTAGTTTAGATGGTGAATAAATGAGAGTTTGATGTGGTTTTGATGTTTAAACCAAACAGGGGAGAAGAAGTGTTTGTGAGCTGATTTTATTTTGGTGAGAATGCTAAGAAAGTAGCCAAGTGCTGTCAAAATTTGTTTAGGAGATTTTGGGCTTGAGTGTTTTATTAAAGGAAGAAGCTAGGTGTGTTAAGGGGATTCAAGTGGGTGATTAATGATTTGGAAACCAAACTAAGGAGAAGTGTGTATAAGGAGTAGATATAATGTCAAATGAAGTGCTGGGAATGGCACTGTTGCAATGGTAAGAGAAACTACCAAATCTGTTACAAGAGGTATGGAAAACAAGGAAACTAGTTATGAAAATGTAAGTGAGTTTTAAGTGCAATTGACTAAAGTTTAAGAGTGCACTTGGTGCTTGGTTTATGGTGGTTTAGGTGGGTAATTAGGTGCTAAAACATGAGGATTTTAGTTGGTGAAGATTGGAAGATCAATGGTGAAAAATGGAGCTGTAACAGATTTAGAAACTGTCAAATTCGCATAATCTATAGCAGGGTCCGGGACCTAGTCCATGGACAAAGTCCCGGACCACCCCTAAAATTTTCCCCGAGAGTGCTCTGTTTGTTTGGTCCGGGACCTAACTCCATGCCCAAGTCCCGGACCATATGCAATTTAAAGGCCGAGAGTTTTTCACACATTCTGGTCCGGGACTTAGGTTAAGTGTGAAGTCCCGGACCACCCCTTAAAATAGCCGAGAGTTGAGTTGTGAATTGGTCCGGGACCTAAGGTGAGGACCAAGTCCCGGACCACCCTAAAACCTTGTTTTTATGTTGTTAAATGGTGTCTAATGATGGGGATGAGTAGGTGTTGATGTTATATGATTATTTAGGACATGTTTGGTGACTTATAATGAACATTAGGAGGGTGAACAAGTGTAAGTTTAAGTGTGAAAGTGTACGACATAAATATGTGGAGTAATTAACTAAGTGGGAGTTAAATAAATTAATTAACCGATATTATAAATCATGTATAGGAACTACGTTTGGTGGGACTCGTACGCAGCAAGGGCCAAGGTATGGTTTTCTTGCAACCTGTGTCCTACCGGATTACACCGGCTTGTATGCCAATGTGTTTTTCTGTGTGTTTGCCACCTTGCAAGATAAAGCATGAAATGAGTTTACAGTAATTCATTATTGTGGCGTAATTAATTCCGATACCGCTTAACCTTAGTTATGTGTTAAATAATAGTTAACCGACTTTAGGTTCACATAAGAGATCGGTATTCGGAATAAACGTCCCAACCCATGGGAACGTTCTAACTACGGCTATCCGTGCGTTAGTGTATGTTGTATTATGAGTGGTGTATGTGACTTGTTGGATATGTTGTTGTTGTTATTGGATACAGTTATTCATGTTTGTTAAAAGGGGATATTACTCCCCATATGTGTCTAACCGAGTTAGTAACACTACGTGATGTATGTATGTGGTAAGTTCCATAAGGGAACCTCTAACTAATAAGTATATGTTATGTATGGAGAGGAATCTGGTTGTTCCGGTCGCGCGTGTTGTTTGGGAGTTAATACATATATGAGAATTAACTCCCATCCTGGTATGTTAGGGTTGTTTTCCTTCATTGGATTTCGACCTCCCACTAGCTTAGCCAAAGCTTACCTACCCGACCTCCACATCGGGCTAGGAGGGAAATTATGTATAATGTTGGTAGGGTGTCGATGCCTAAGTTCGCTTCGACTCCCTCTTTGTTATGTTACGGTTGTTCTTCCTCCTGGAATTACAACCACCCACAAGCTTAACCAAGGCTTACCTACCTCATCACTATTGGAGTTAGGGGGAAACTATGTATGTGGTGATCGGTCCTATATGAGGCCGCCACTCAAGTAAAGGAAATGTATGTATGTTGTGCTCGGGCTTATATTACCTCGGCATTCCCTAAATAAAGTTATATCCTCTCAGAGGAGAGAAATTAAGTTGAGTATGTTATAAAGTGAAGTGTACTGTTATTGAGTGTGGGTGTTAATTTGTGTTTGTGCCCTATTAATGATTGTTTGCTTATAAGCATGATATGTATGTGAGTTTGTGCATGTTTGAAATAAATCAACCGCATGCTAAGACGACAAATAGTTTGTGCGTGGCCCGGTAGCATGCGGGCTGTGGGATTACCATACCAGCAAAGGTGCTGACCCCCTTTGGGGGCTCCCATACTTTTCAGGTACAAGGAACTGGAAGCCGTTCGAGAGTAGGACGGGGTAGTGTTTGTATGTGGTAGTCAGGAGAATTGTGGATGTATTATAGGTGTAGTAAGACCGAAAATGTATCGGCGTTAGTTAGTAACTACTCGGTACAGTTGCAATGTAAGTGTATAATGACTGTTGGACCTGGAACGGGATTTATGTGTAGTCGCTCGGGAATTTAGTCCATCAGACCGGTACAATGTATGTATGTTAGCCTTGTTAGCCATGTGGGTGGCTAACGGCGTGTAACACCAAAGAGTTAAGTGATGTTGTGAGTTATGAATTCCGCTGCGATATGTTATTAAGTGTGTTATTTGTAGTTGAGGTGTTACAGAAGCTCAAATCTCATTGGGCTGGTCCTTTCCGGATTGTTAATGTGACCTCATATGGTGCCTTTGAACTACAAAACAAAAAGGGCGAAACTTTCAAAGTTAATGGAGCCCGTCTTAAGAGGTATACTAGTCCTACTGATATTTCAACTGACTTGTTTAGAATTTATCTTGTCCAGGAACAGCATGACACTTTTACTCCAGTTTCAAAACCGGCACTATCTAAGAAGAAATCTCTCCCGTGGAGAGTTCAATACAAACTCAAGCAGCTACGCAGCTTGACTATACCAAGTTGTGGTAACCCGACTCACAACTCCTCACATACATAATGAAGAACATGCGTCTAGCTAGAGACGTTAAACCCGGGCAGCTTGGTGGGAGGCAACCCACTATCTATACTTTGCCTTTCCTTTTATTTTTGTTTTCTCTTTTGTACTATATTTTCCTTTAATATGTTAAAATAAAATGCGGGTTTTACTTGAGTTCTTCTGGCTGTGTAGAATATTCTTTACAGGTACATTTCATGTAATTCCACAGCTGCACTCAAGTGTGGGGGAGCTCTGCACACTCTGCGAACTCTGGGGAGTACACTCTTTCTCTTCTGATATTTCATATTCCCTTTTGCTTTTATTCGTATAATTTCCTTGTACAGATTGCATTGCCCTGTTAATTTAATTCTTTCTACGCAATGGGGGCATTGCTTGAGCTTAAGTGTGGGGGAGTACTCGTACCCTCGTAGCTTGTTCTTAAGTTTTCTCTTTTGATAATTTGTTTAAATTTGTTAAGTTTGAAATAGTCAAAAAGGGAGCCATAGAGGAAATATTGCAAACCTACAAACATTATGGGGTACTAAAAATTTTCAACCATTTTAAAATTTATTCTGATTAGAAATTGCTTAAAATTTAAGAATAATTATCATTTGAGTCTTGTTTTTAGCTTTGAGCCTGGATTTGAATTGGAATGAAAAGGTGGAAAAAGAACAAGGCATGGTACTCCTCTAATCCAAACAGGCATATTCTAAACCTAAGCAGGCCTCGTCCACTCGGTTATTAAGTTCTTTGGGGTGCTTTATCACCTAGCTACCTAAGGTATTTTATATCTGGGATAGTTGACCCAAAACCGCTACAAGGGTGGAGAGAAAAATCTGAGGTGAAAGGAAATTAAACTTCAACCGAAGTATCTTTGCATTATGTACTTAAATGATAAAAACTTATGGATCATGAGTATGTGGCATTGAAAGGTATAATGAAATATGATTTTACTTCATGCCCCTTGTCGTTTCAGGAAATGTGAAAGAAAATAGTGGATTGGCTCAGGGTTAAAAACTGGATTCTTATGGTTCTACTTCTCCTTCTTAAAATAGTTGTTTTTATAATTTCAAGGTTCTTTTCAAAAACTAAAAAAAAGGAAGTTTCTAGTACCCTTTAATCTAAAGTTTTGTAGCAATCTTTTCTGTGCTCTCCCTGTTTGGTTATTTTATATTTAACTTGTTTAAAGATTCTGTCATAAAGATTTGCTTGAGGATAAGCAAAAGATAAGTATGGGGGAATTTGATAAGTGCGAAACATATAGACTTTTAGGGCTTAAATACCTTATAACTTGCAACACTTTAGGCAATGTTTCCCACTTCCTATGTGAATTTCTTGGATTTATGTTTTGATATTAACTGATATATTTTATGTATTAAATGCAGAAAAAGGCCTTGGAATCACATAGTACACTTCACAAGCTTCGCAACGCAACAAACGGGGATCAAATCGGAGCTCAAACGAAGAATCTGGAGCCTGTCGAAGTTTGCAAAGAAAGCAGAAAAAAATACACACGTCCGGACCTGTGTCCGGACATGCAGGTCCGGACGCAACACATGTCCGACCCTTTAGGTCCGGACGCAAGTCCGGACACATGTCGACGAAGCATTTTCTCACAGCGTCGACATGTCGGACAGTCTAGTCCGGACAGTGGTCCAGACGCGTCTATTTTGACAGCACACAGGGCATATCGATATGGGTGTGAAAAGATAAATTATATTTTATCTTTTCACACCGACACCCCCTTCATTTCTACCCCATTTTCACTATAAATACACCTATAACCCTTCATTAAATCATATCTCATTCCACCCCAAACTAATGCCATTTTTCCTCCATAAAGTCACCATTTTCTCTTAAAAATCATACATCTCATCTACATAATGTCCACATAAATCCTCACATCATCTCATCCCATAAAAACATTCCATTTCCATACCGTTGTTCTGTCCAACCTCTGTCCAAATATTAGCAGTTATTAAGGAGCTGAATTAATTATCTTCCCCAGATGATTTCTTTTACTTCTTATTCTATCTTTTTAATTATGTTGGGCTAAGAGGATTTACTCCGGGTGAAGGTGTAATTATAGTTTGTTTAATTATGTAATCTATATTTTTACCGGTTTAATTAAATACAGTTTGTTACGATTAAAGTTTATCTCTCGCCTTTTTAATAAATTTCATGAATTTATTAAAATGCTTTACAAAGTCTATTTTGATCAGAGCAGTGATAAATAGACAGGTTAATTAATCGATAAATCTGTGGAAAACTTATTTTGATTAAATAAGTTAGTATTTTCAGATGCAAAATATAATTCTTCGCACTTAATCCGTTTACATGTGTTTTGCTCAAATCTAGATTAGAATGAGCATTTTCTGGTAAACGAGTCTTTCAAGTCTAGGATTTAGTCTTTAAAGATAATAACAGGAATTTTTGCCCAACTATTATAATTAACCGGTAAAGATAGCATAATTAGCCAGATTATATAAACCTGAACCCGGAGTCCCGTTTATATATTATCTTCCACTCAGTTAATTTTATCTGTCGTTTTACTTTACAAAAACAAGTCAATTATCCCCCCTTTTTGTGACAAGCTTAGGTACTATATTATTTCACTATAAGTCCCATGGTTTGACCCCGGCCGCTTCTGTCTTCTATACTACTGCGACCAGGTTTTGTTTGCAGCCCGAAGGATATTTGAGTTATTAATTTATTTCTCAATTGTTTAAAATTAACCAGTTCCAACCTCTCTCATTATTCAGTCTGCAGTAATTAAGAGTAATATGTAAAATTTAAGAAGTTTTGGTACCTAAAGGTGATTGCCAAAAATTAATGGGGTCAATATGGAGTTTTTGAGAGTTTAGGTGATGAGAAAATAATTGTAGAATTAATTTTACAATTTATAAAGAGTTTATAAGGAATTTATAAGGTTTTTGGTATATTTAAAAGTTAATAAAGGATGGTATATATATACTATAACATTAGATAATTAAATCTAGTGATTTAGAGATGTTTAAAATGATTTTGATGTTCAAAAATCTGTAGGTAAATTAATTACGAAAATTAGAAATTAATTGGAGTTAAATTGGTTATTAAATGAAAGAATAAACCACAAGGGTAAAATGGTAATTTTACTGGTCAAACATGGTCAATGACAGTTTATAAAATATTTAGATGAGTTAGAATAAAAATTATAGCAAAAGATTAGGTAATAAAATGTTTGAGGAATAAAGAGTTAAGATAAATTAACTTTAGGGGTAATATTGTAAATTCTGGAAAGTTAGGGGGCTTGACCATAAAAGGCTGGTCAAACTTGGGTATGTTTTGGTAATTGACCAAAAGTATAGAAGAAATTAATTAAGAAAGACTTTGGAAGAAATTAGAAATAAAAATAACAAGTTTAGAACTTATTATGGTAAAATAGAAATTAAAAGAAAACTATGTGTAAGGAATGTAAATAACACATTTTTTATGTGTTTAGAAGGTTAAGGAAATTAAATAAAGAATTTAGAAACAAGTTGTAAAAGAAACAGAGTTAAGACGGGGTTAAACGAGACCCGTATATAACTTAAGGTATACGAGGGGTATACCCGTAATTTAATAAGTATAAGAGAAATCAATACTTCAAATATTTTTAATTAAAATACAAGTTATATTGGAAAAAGAAATAAATACGTATGATACGGAGTATCATACGGACGTATACGAAAAATTTGGTATACATGAATAGTACTCGTATACGTGAATAGAATCCGTATACATGAAGAGGAGACATATACGTGAACAGTAAAATACGAGACGTATACGTGAATAGTGAAAAACGGTGAATAGTAAAATACGAGGTCGTATAAATGAATAGTAGAATACGAGACCATATAAATGAATAGTGAAATACGGATGAATAGTGAAAAATACGAAAACCTAATACAAGGTCTGTATGAGTCTAAAGTTGCTGACTGTACAACTAAATAACTGCTAACAACGTTAGTATGTTAATGAATTAGAATTGAGCTTGAAAACTCTCCTAAATGAACGAACCCGGTTAACCTAGAAAGAGGTTTAAGTTGAAAAGAGAACCGAACTAGTTCAAGGACACAGGATACTAATACTAGTTTTGGTTAGAGATCTAGATAGTCAGAGGCGTTTGGCGGATTAGGCGAACGTGGTATTAAGAGCTAGCCAATCTCCAGTGTACGGTATGGTTTTCTTGTAGCCTGCTTGCTAACGATGTGTCCCTCGGCTTGTGTGCTATTTGTTAATGTGTGCCAACTAAACAAGATAAAGCATGCAACCGGAATATTATGTTTGGTATGTGATTGTGATGCACTAACACAACTTTACCTTGAGAACTTACTAACAATGTTTAGTAAAGTGTTATGTGAGAATAAGGAACACACCCTAATATTGTTTTATTAGTAACCGAAAGAGGTTAACTAACAAACATTGACTTGAGACTTCTACTAACTGGAACTTGGGAGTGAGGAATCCGGGACTGACTCCGGTCATGCATGTTAAGGAAGGAGGTCGGCATCGACATCAGATCAGTCTTCTGTTTGGCTTGTCTTATGACTTGTCGCCTAGAGTCGACAAATAGACTCGACCACCACGGATGAACAGCTCGAGGTGGGAGGCAAATTCAGTTGGCGCAGGAGGGTCAAGCCTACACCCCTCATAATTTAAGAAATATTGTTTATTTAAACTAGTGGAGCTGATAACTCACTAGCTAGGGTTAATAACAACCCGACAAAAATAAACAACGAACTAAGGTACAATCAGTTCTAATTAAAGAACGGTTGTCTTAATTGAGATAAGATTGAGATAAGGATTAAATTGAGGTAAGATAAGAATGGACTAAGATTAAGAGAAATCATATCTTAAGGAGTTAAATGATTAACTCACTTATTAAGAGAACGCTTTTAAGTCGTTCATTATGTGTGAACTATGTTTGTTCATATGTGGCTTGTTGTTTATTGCACTTCTTACTTATGTTGTGTATCTAATCAACTCCATGCTATCGACAATTAGTCGTCGTAGCCCCGTTAGCTTGGGGGCTATAAGGGAATCGTACCAGCAAAGGTGTTGACCCCCTCGGGGGCTACTGTTTATTTTGCAGGTGAATAGCAGAAGACGTCCATCCTGAGAGTAGGAACGGGTAGAGTTCTTCGGGTTGCTTTTACATTTGTTACACGAGTTGTGCATGTACACTCGTTTAGTAAACAGAAGAGATGTTAGTATGATGTATTAGGATATGAGATACTCGGTATAAGTTGTGGTTTATGGATTGTATAGTATAGATGCTCGAGTAATTATCCGGTTAGTCAGACCGTGACTTGTAAGAGAATAGGCCTAGTCGGTCACGTGGGTGACTAACGGCGGTAACACCAATTTAGTAGAACTTTTCCGTTGCGTTGTTAATGAACGAGATGGACTTAGGTCGACGATCATTGTATTTAAAGATGGGGTGTTACACCCTCGGCGTCAACTAAAACAATGGTGTTATCAGACGGGGCGGACGAGTTGGGATTCGCAGACGCCATTGAAAGGGGAGTGAAGAGAAACGAAAGCTCGAAATACAAAGAAGGGAGGAGAGAGTGAAAGCGTGAAAGTACGGGAAGTTCGAAAGTAAAACAGAGCGGAGAGAAGAAAGGAAGGAGAAAAGATCGCTTTTAATAGGAAAAAACAGGGAGGCGTGATCCGTTGAGGAGTAATCATAGCCTACCGTCATAGTCGTGTCAGACAGAAAGTAGCCTCAGAAGACGAGGAGACAACGGTTGGAAGGGAGCACGCCACTACACCACCGGTAAACTCTCAACAGGCAGAAAAATTTCAAAAGTCGGTTCGAAGATGTTTTTCCTTTCAAATCTTTAAAAAGAAAAAAAGTCTTGTGGACTAGGAGGGACGAAGTGAAAAATACAAAAAATTACGATCGGAGAAGATCTTCCCTTTTAAACAAAGGAAAGATCTTGTGGGGCGGATGAAGTGGGGTTCCACCAGACGAGGTAACTCAACTGCTACCGAAGACAACAAGAAAACCTACTACCGGTAGAAAGGTAAAACGTGACTGAAAGAGATACTCCTACTGAAGAGATATACGACCACTCCTACCGAAAAGCTATACGGCCATTCCTACTGAAGAGTTGTACTAGAATTCCTACCGGAGGTGGAAAAACAAGGTTCTACCGGTGATCTTGAAAGTACCCAGGACGTAGAAGGGGAAATGTAACTGTAAAAGTAAGTCATGTGTATTATAGAATATTCGAGAATAATGTAAGCCCACAAAGGCAGTTACGCTCTGCTAACTCTATAAATAGGGACCTTAGGCTATGTAAAAAGGCACGCTTACATTAATACACTGACTAGAACTCTCTTGGTTGTTACTCAGAGAGCTTGTGAAGAGAGAGTCAGTTTGTTATGATCTGAGTAATAATTTGTTTTGGTAAGTTGATTAAGTGAGGGAATAAAATAATTAAGGAATCATTTTATTAAATCAGTATTGATTGGTAGGTATTAAGGTTGATATTAGATATATGAAAATTTCGATGTCTATATTAGTATATATATATATAAAAGATGGATTAAAGACTATGAGATATGAATATACATATTCTTGTAACATTAAATTTATGGGAATATACTTATGCATACATATATACATAGTAAGGGTTATATATTAAGTCAAGGGTAATAATGTAATATAAGTATGACCTTGAAACTTATGACAACCACATAAGTATATATATATATATATTAGATAGATATAATTAGATACACACATAAATATAACTGGAGGGTAGGAACAATTGATCAAACGGTATGGAATTATATAATGGTGGTTGAATTATTAGGTTGGAATTAATGGAGAATTGATATAATGTTATTAATAACGGTAACAATTATAGAAACAAGTGCGTCACTATAAGTACACCAAGGTTAAATGGATAAAGGTTAATCAGTATGACATTTAATTTGAAATGAGTATACTTATATATATATATATATATATGTATGAATATATATAATCAAAGGATTAAGATTTTGGTTAATAGAGTAAGGGAAATTAAATACATATATATATATATTAGTAAACTAAAGACAAAATTAGAGAGGAATCAATTTATAAGATATAGTAAAATTGAATTCGAACTATAAGGTTGAAAGTATTTGGCAAAATGTACACCATTAAGGATATTAGTAATTAATAAAACTTATGTATTGTAAGTGCAATATGAAGTTTAGGATTGAATTTTAGACTATGATTATAATCTTATAAATGTTATAACAATTATAAAGTATTAATTTCATTAATGACACTAGTACACGTGGTGGAATAATAAAGCTATAAAATAAGGTGGGATATTAATTAGACCTTAGAGGTCTAATAATATACTATATAATGTCACATAACATTAGAATTGTAATCTTAGTATGAATTTGTGTAAGATACCACAATCATGTGAGGTTAATTACCTTACATAAAATGATAAGAGATATCATTTAATAAATGAGTTTTATAATTCTTATATATATGAAGGGAATGGATTATATGATAGGGTTGGGAACCATATAATATTAGGTAATAGGTGTTATAAGATGGTAACATAAATTATAACATATTAAATATAAAAATTTCTTATGTTAAAGTATGACATAATTAAACAATGAGTGAATGATATATTACAAGGGTTATAGCATTATATAAACTTATGTACTTGGATAAACTAACTAAGTTAAAATACTTGGCCAAGTAAACTTAATTGACCAAAAAGGTCAAGTTGGCCGTCCCATAACTTGAAAGGAGAAATAAAGGTTTATAAGTCAAGGATATAATTAACATATAGTAACAAACTATATGGAAGTGTGTATAATATACAAATAACAAACCTATATGAATAAATGAGATAGGTTATTTGGATTAGATCCTAAGTAGTAAATAAATACAACAGGTTAATTACAATATAGTTGGAGGATGATTTGACTGAACCCAAACCGTTCAAAACCCGAACGCTAAACGTTGAACATTCACAGGGCAATTACTAAGGGGATTAGTGACTAGTCGAGATACCAAATTAGTTCGTGTTACAAAGAGCTAATATGTAGTCTTGTATTCCAAAGTTGAGTGCCTTAGAGGACGTACGCTAGAGGATGAGCTACGAGGAGTACCGGACGAGCGTGAATCTTCACGCTAGCGACTAGCTACAACTAGTGTACGGTATGTTGGATTCTATGGTCTGAACCCCAGATGAATTCTTTGGGTTCAGACATTTGTGTTTTAATTGCTCAAGAATATATGTGTGAATTATTGCATGTGATTATATGATATTGTATGCTCGATAAGCAAGCGTTTTTATATTGTGCACGATGTCCTTTGGACTACTTGATTTGTACATTGCGAGTATGCTACGAGTGAGGCTGGTGAACATAACGAAGTATGACTCAGTTGAAAATTACTTCAATCTATCTAAGACTTAAAACTTAGGAAAAAATTCGGTATTACCGATCTTAGGGCATTGGCATTGAACATGAATATGACCTAAATGACTTATGGGTATGAGTAAGACCTACTAAGGCATCAAATAAAATGAATTCTCCATAAGAACTCAAAAACTAAAACAAACAGGTTGGTTAAAACGTTTAACTATGGAGAAATGGTAGATGGTATGGTGGTGTGTTATATGTTCGGGAAATCCTAGTTGCATCCGTTCTAGCAGGTTGCGCACCAGAGAGGATCCAAGCATGGAACCTCTCATTGAGGAATCCAATTGGTCATCTTAGACCTGTTGGCAGAGAGTGCAGTTGTCTGGCACACGGCTACGACCATATGGACGTCTCTCACGAGACTCAAGAAGTCCAGTGATCTCTTATTATTGGCATTGAGGACTACTATCCTAAAATTAAATTAAACATGGTGAGTTTATGGGGAATTGTCCTTTAACATGACACCCATAAGATTATATGAGTGATGGTGGAAGCGGGACTTCAAGTGTTGGTAAATGAAAACGAGAGTGCGACATTCGATGTGGTTAATATGTTCCTTTTTGAGGATTTGAATGGATGATTTGTTTGTGTATGATGTACTTGACTGGATGGTTGTTAATGATATATATGAGCTGTAATTTTGTTTACTTCCCGTATTTATAGCTTTACATATGTACTTGTAAATTGGAACAGCATGAAAATTGAATAGCATGTTAAGATGACTAAACAACTCATGTGACCTAATGGGGCCTAGGATCATATAGTTCAACATACTCAGCCTCGTGCTGAGCCTTTTTGGTAACCACATTTTGCAGGTGTATGATGATTGACGCCGGAGTGCGGAATGGAGTATGTGTAACACCCTGGATTTTGCCTTAAAACATAGGTTATTAAATTACAAATCCAACGGTGAAAACGGCTTCGAAAATGGACTCCAAACGAGTCCTAAAAGTGCAAAACCAGCTTAGTCCGAACCTGTGTCCGGACATGGGAAGTTCGGACACAAGTCGAGAAAGTTAACTGCGAAAATCCATTTGTCCGAACTTGTGTCCGGACATCGATGTTCGGACACAAGTCGAGAGTTGAAAAAGTCTGAAAACCAAAGATGTCTGAACTTGTGTCCGGACTTCAAAGTTCGAACACAAGTCGAGTTTCAAAGACCGAAAATCCTTACGCAGCGTGTCCGAACATTGGTCCGAGCTTGCAAGTCTGGACATAAGTCGAGACTTGCAAGTCGTCCTCGTCCTCGCATGCTGTCCGAACATTGAAGTTCGGACAGAAGTTAGGACACGACAAAACAGAGAAAACTTCCTCAACTCTCGGGGCCTGTCCGAACATGGATGTCCGGACGGACATTCGGACAGGTCCTGATAAGCATCTTTACCAGCGAAAACAGAACCAAATCAACATCAAAATAAATATAATAACATAGCAACCAAAGAAGAATCATTCCAATAACTTAGCACCTCAAATGATAACAGACACACTATCGAAAGGTCTCTTATACAAAAAGTAAATCTCCATCATAACCAAAACTTCTTAGAGAACAAAACCAGTAAAACACTTCAACTTATTAGCAGCGGAATAGCAAAATCCAAAAGGCGTTACCGCCACACTCTAACGAAGAGTGCTCAGGCTTTAAACTACTAACCAAATACCAACGTTTCCAAAACTTGTAAAACATGGCAATTCCAAAACACAACTCAACTCGAAATTATGCGAAGTAATTATCCAGTTGTCCTAAGCTATGTGATAGCGTGTCCCAGTCCCCAATTCAGCCATGAGTACCTGCGATCATAAAACACAATAGAAAACGCGAAGGGATCGCACAAATCAGCGAAACTGAGTAAACATTGCCTCAACTTGTAAAATACATTTTGAAACTCATTTTACATTTGCAACCGTTAACTCACACCACAACATCAACCAATTTCACCAACACCAAACCACCATTAGTAAAACATTTCGGGGGAGAACTTTCCAAGAATCAAATCAATGGTTTACACGGACGACCCCCAAAACGGGTCGCAACAATTAGAATCCCACCTCACTCTACGTCCTTAAGTGTGCACACCCCTGAGAAGGTAACTTATGACCCAAAGGAGTAGATCATTAGAGCTTAACTACAAGTGATGTCTGCAGGCAAAATAATAAGAATATCCACGGGGTACATAGTACCAATAATTACATAGAGCGCCAATAAGGCACCAACAATATACATGGAGCACCAAGAGGTACCAACAATCCAATAACCAATTCAAAGAAAGTCTCCCAAAACAGTTATTCAAACCCTTTCGCAAAAATCTCACCAGAATACACAGAGGAAGGTAATTCCCAAACTTTCACAATATCCAAAACCACAGTAAATCCAAACGATCGATATTCGCAAAACGCAGAGGTAAAGAATGTTGAGCACAACATTTACCTGGATACGCTCACAGCCACAGAATCACTCAGCAAGATTAGCAGAAGCGCCCGTCAAGGAATTCGGTGTCTAGAATTGTAAGTAGAAGCACAATCAGAAACTACTCGAATACCAAAGAATTCACTATCTAACCTTACCAATGGATTCCCTTACCCTTCTACCAGATCCGGCACCAGAGAAGCAGCCTAACAGCGACGGGGAAACAAGAACGAGGATTAAGAGAGGAGCGTAGAGACGGCGTAATGAAGATGAAGAAGATCGTGATAACGATCGTGTTATCAAATAGGAAACGATGTGAAAGTAATTAGGGAATTAGTAGCCAACTAATAAATATACCTAGTTTAGAGGAAGGAGAATTTATAAACAATACTGTAAAATAACTTGGAATGAGTTTGTAAATAAGATTTCAATTTAAAAGTAAATGAATAACGTTAAAATCATGGAAGGATCTAGATTCAAGATTTAGAGAGATAAATAAATATTATTTGGTTAAAGTAAAAAAAATAAAAGAAGGGCTAACTGATCGTTAGTAAAGGATGAGAAGAATTATCTAAATAAATAGATAAAAGAATAAATACATAGTAGCTGAATAAATAAGTTAGGAAGAGGAAAATATTTTAAGTTAGGAAGAGGAAAATATTTCATGAAGAAGTAAAAATCATGTCTGTATTCTTGGACATAATAAAGTTGTTTGAGACGAACGTAAATATATATACATGTCTATATAGCTTCTCTGGGCCTTTATCAATCTTACTAATAACATTCCCGACTATATGCTAATTTAATCCTATGCCAAAATTCATGGGTATTTCATCTCATCCCCCTTAAAAGAAAGCTTCGCCCTTGAAGCTAAGCCTAAATAATACTCCAACCAATAGGCTGATTCTAAAAGCTTAATCCAACTGAACTTGACATAAGTCTTAAACGGTTACCTGCTCGAAGAGCTGAGGGTACCTCTTCTTCATTTCCTCTTCAACCTCCCACGTCGCCTCCTCAGTCCCATGATTCGACCATAACACCTTGACCATTCGGGTGGACTTCGATCGGGTCTCCCTAGTCTTGGTGTCCAATACTTTAGTAGGGTATTCCTCGTATGATATGTTCTACTCCAACTCCAGCACCTCAGGCTGTAGAACGTGGGACGGGTCGGGCACATAACGCTTCAGCTGAGAGACATGGAAAACATTATGGACTCTCTCCAGCTCACCAGGTAGTGCCAACCTGTAGGCCACCTCTCCAATTCTTTCTAGGACCTCGTAAGGACCCATGAATTTGGGGCTCAATTTCCCATTCTTCCCGAATCTGGTTACCCCTATCACAGGAGACACCTTTAGGAAGACTCTATCTCCAACCTTGAATTCAACTAGCCTCCTCTTTAAGTCCGCATAGGACTTCTGCCTATCCTGGGCTGCTTTCATTCGGCTCTGGATGATTCGGACCTGCTCCATCATCTCCTCTATCAACTGAGGTCCCAATATCACTGTCTCACTGATGTCACTCCAACATAGAGGGGTTCTGCACTTCCTTCCATACAAGGCTTCATAGGGAGCCATCTTAATGCTGGTGTGGTAGCTGTTATTATATGAGAACTCCACTAGATGAAGTTTGTCTGCCCAAGTTCCTTGAAAGTCCATGACACATGCCCGAAGCATGTCCTCTAAGGTCTGGATAGTCCTCTCCGTCTGACCATCCGTAGCTGGGTGAAAAGCAGTGCTCATCTTCAACTTAGTACCCATGGCCTTCTGAAACTGCTGCCAGAAATGAGCTAAGAATCTCGAGTCTCGATCAGATACTATCGTCTGTGGCATGCCATGATATCTGACCACATTCTTAATATAAGCATCCACTAGCTGACTCATGGACCAAGTACTCTTCATGGGTATGAATCGAGCAGATTTGGTAAGTCGATCCACGATCACCCATATCTAGTTGACTTCACCCTTCGCTGGCGGTAGTCCAACTACGAAATCCATAGAAATAGAGTCCCACTTCCATTTGGGTTCTACCAAAGGCTGCAACAATCTTCCCATCCTCTTATGCTCGAACTTCACCTTCTGACAGGTGAGGCATCTAGACACGAACTTTGCTACCTCTCGCTTCATCTTCGGCCACCAGAACAACTTCTTCAGGTCTTTGTACAATTTATCTCAGCTTGGGTGGACTGAATAGGGAGTATTATGAGCCTTCTTCACCAGTCTCTCCTTCATATCTGCACAACTCTGAGGGACGCACCAACGGCCTAAATCTAAGACTGCCATCATCGTGGATCTCGAACCTTTCTGCCTTCCCCTCCTTCAACTTCTCCCAGATTCGTTCCAACTTAACATCGCCAGACTGTCCTTTGAGTATCTCTCCATAAATGTCGGAGGAGACACTCATGTGGTACAGCTTCACCTCGTGCTCTACTCCTCCAGATTCCATCACCTCTAAATTCAACTTTTGAAACTCCCGAGCTAGCTCATCAGGAAGGACCCACATGGAGTTCACTGAATGACTCCTCTTCCTGCTTAATGCATCTACCACCAAATTGGACTTCCCTTCGTGATATAAAATCTCCAGGTCATAATCCTTAATCAGCTCCAACCACCTCCTCTGCCTCATATTCAATTCCTTTTGGGTGAAAATGTACTTGAGGCTCTTGTGGTCGGTGTAGATCTTGCACGAGACGCCATAGAGGTAATGTCTCCAGATCTTGAGTGCAAAAACCACGGCCGCTTACTCCAGGTCATGCGTTGGATATCTGGTCCCATATTCTTTCAACTACCTCGACGCATAGGCTATAACTTTCCCCTTCTGCATCAGGACGCACCCTAAGCCATATTTGGAAGCATCACTGAAAACTTCGAACCCATCTATCCCTGAAGGCAAGGTCAAAACCGGGGCGGTGGTCAATCTCTCTTTCAGCATCTGGAATGCCTTCTCGCAGTCGCCATCCCACTGGAATTTGATCACCTTCTTCATAAGGTTGGCGAGAGGTCTTGCTATTTTGGAGAAGTCCTTTACAAAACGTCGTAGTACCCTGCCAAGCCCAGAAAGCTTCGCACCTCTGTCAAATTGTTGGGCCTTGGCCACTCCTTTACAGCTTGAATCTTCGACAGGTCTACTGAAATGCCTTCTCTGGTGATGACGTGGCCCAGGAATGCCACTCGATCCAACCAGAAGTCACACTTGGACAGCTTCGCGTATAGCTGCTGCTCCCTCAATGTCTGCAATACTAATCTCAAGTGCTCCTCATGCTCCCGCTCGTCCTTGGAATATATAAGAATGTCATCTATGAAAACCACCACGAACCGATCTAAGTAGGGGAGGAAGATACGGTTCATGAGGTCCATAAAGACAGCTGGGGCATTGGTAAGTCCAAAGGGCATCACCAAGAACTCGAAATGCCTATATCTGGTCCTGAATGCTATCTTTGGGATATCTCTCTCTGCCACTCTGAGCTGATGGTAACCCGACCTCAAATCAATCTTCGAGAAGATCCCTGCCCCCTGTAGCTGGTCAAAAAGATCATCTATCCTCGGCAAGGGATATATGTTCTTCACTGTAATCTAGTTCAGCTCCCTGTAGTCGATGCATAGCCTCATACTCCCGTCTTTCTTCTTTACAAACAAGACCGGGGCTCCCCAAGGCGATACACTAGGGAGAATGTATCCCTTAACCAAAAGATCCTCCAACTGGGTCTTCAATTCTTTCAACTCTGAGGGTGTCATCCGATAAGGATCCTTCAAAATTGGCGCTGAGCCTGGCACAAGGTCGATGCTAAATTCCACTTCTCGGTCTGGCGGCATACCCAGAATCTCATCTGGGAACACGTCTGGGAATTCCCTTACTACTCGGATCTCCTTCTTTTCGTCTGGCTCCTGGCTCAGGTCTTGGACATAGCAGAGGTATGCTTGCTGTCCTTTCTTTACTTGGGAGAGAATTGTCATTGCTGATACGAGCTTCACTCCGGGCTTCTCCTCCACATTTCTGTACGAGAATCTCTGTCCCGACGGTCCTCTGAGAATAATTTTCTGCTCGCTGCAGTCTATCCTTCCCTTGTATTTGCTCAGCCAATCCATCCCCAGGATTATATCGAAGTCGGTCAAGGCAAATTGAATCAAGTCTATTACAAATTGTTCCCCTTTGATGTCTATACCTATGTCTTTCATTACATTCTTACAAGTAATCACCCGTCTCGATGGTATAGATACAGCTATAGGAGGAGTCTCACAAATCTCTATCCCCAATTTCCTAACTAGGCTATCAGATACGAAAGAATAA
Organism: Limonium bicolor; assembly: GCA_023374045.1. Taxonomy (NCBI): domain Eukaryota; kingdom Viridiplantae; phylum Streptophyta; class Magnoliopsida; order Caryophyllales; family Plumbaginaceae; genus Limonium; species Limonium bicolor. The sequence continues at coordinate 100,101,284 of CM041783.1, read as the reverse complement.
GTAGCCCCAATATCAAAAAGAATACGAGCAGGAGTACCAAGGACAGTGAAGGTACCTGCTAGCACGTCTGCCTCGGCCACAGCTTCGGCCCGACTCATCACATTGATCTTCCCTGGGGCTCGCTGCTGGTTGCCTCGGTACTCCCCTTGGCCTCTATTTCCACCATTGCTGCCCTCTCCATTACTGTGCTGGGGAGCGTCCCCGCGCTGATTCTGATTCGGGCCTCTGCCTTGCTGGTCGGACTGCCTGAACGAGCGGTCGCCGCTGTAGCCTCTCTGCTAACTGCCTCCCTGGGGGCCCTGAAAGCACTCGAACAATCGATGTCCCTGCCTTCTACAGCGAAAGCAAGTGACCAGGTTCCCCTCACAATCCTTCCCCAGGTGATCTTTGTTATACCTCTTGTAGAAGAAGTGCCTCTCTGCCTGGTCTCTCCTCTCTGAGATGCTGGGGCTGGTCACTTCGCCTCTGCTCACTCCTCTGATCTCCCCCATGTCTCGGCCTCCCGTCTCTACGGTCCGAGTGAGGCTTCCACCTCTTCTCCTGCTGGTGTCTATAGGACTGATCCTCTCGTCCTTGGGGCTCATCTCCTCCCTCCATCTTCCTCTTATTACCAGCCAGGACCTCCTTCCTCTTTTGCTGCACCCTGTACAGGTTAGCAGCCTTCCCGTACGCATCTTGGAGCGTCGGGATTGTCAGCACACTGAGGGCCTCCTGCAGACTCCAGTTTAGCCCGCCCACAAACCTCTACACCTTCGACGCCTCGTCGGGAACCATCATAGGCGCGAACCTGGCATGCTCCAGGAACTTCGAATGGTACTCCTTGACACTCAAAGATAGCTGCTTGAGTTCTGAGAACTCCAAATACTTTTGCATCCTGACATGCTCGGGGTAGAAGCGCCTTCTCATGGCCTCCTTCAGGCCATCCCAACCGAAATCAGGCCCAGCTAGTAGCACAACTCTGTTGGCGGACCACCAGATGTCTGCCTCACTCTTGAAGTAATAGACTGCTGCATTAACCCTTCGGTCAGCTGGGCAATTGACTGCTTCGAAGATCTTGTCAAATTCCCTAATCCAATCCTCGAGTAGCAACGGGTCCTCCTCTCCCTTGAAGGATGTGGGCTTTAGATGGGCAATCCTCTTAGTGTAGTCCTCCGGCACATTATCCCTCTGCGCCTGCCTCTGGACTATCTGTCCCAGGTTGAGAGCCAACTCCTGCAACTGCCTCATGGGGTCGTTGGCTGCCATCTGAGTTCTTTGACTCCTGCTTCGTGTATGGTATGTGTAGACACCAAAAATTCTCACCCCATAAAGCAAAGTCTGAAATAGAAAATAAAATAAGAGGGGTCGCCTTTCTTTTCAAAAACGTACTGCTGTGCGTGTCAAAATGAAACCATCGTTTACGACAAAATTTTAAACCAATTTTCAAGCATTTTAGAAAAACCCAATTTTCCAGAAATTTTCAAACAATAATTTGTTTTAGACTTACCCTTTATTTATTTATCTATTTGGTTATTTTCATTTTTATTTCCCTAGTCGTGGGCATTTCATTTACTTTTATTTTTCACTTATATTACTTCATCATTTTTTATGTTGTTATTTTGTAAGGAAAACACTTCATTTTTATTGACTAAACCTTTTTAGTTTTATTTTGTATATACATTTTTTCTAGTATTAGTGTTTTGATGATTTTACTCATGTCGAGTTATAACTTTTGTTATCTTTCCCCAACTTTTTCCATTGTAGTTATTCTTTTCCTTTCTCATTTTTGGGTGGATCAAACTTGGTCTTAATTCAATCTTCAATCAAACTCAACAGCCCAAACCCAAGCTCATCCTACCCAACCTCACAGCCCACATCCAAAGGCTGGCTGTTAAAAAACCAAAAACCCTACTGTTCCCTGAGGGATCCATCTACAGTGCCGCCGTTCAATCCTCTCCTCCGATCAACCCCTTTTCTCTGATTTTCCATTTTCTGAAACAAAGGAGCTCACTCCTCTAAAGCCCAGAAAACCCACCCCAGAGCTTCTTCTCTCGAGCATTCATCTTCCTCTCCGTCGACCGAAACCCTGCAACTCAACCGACCAACAAGATATCCATTCTCTGCTTCTCATTCCCGTCATTTCGTTTCGACAATTTTGCAAATCAACTTGCGAGCCAGGGACGTCCATACCCCGCCCTCCATTCCCGTCGCTTTCGAGGATTCCACCACTCACCTGAAGAACTCATACATGCTCTATCTCATCATTCTATTCAACCTTGCTGGCGAACGATGGACATACATGCTCTTCCGCTTTTCTCTCCAACCGGTATTTTCGTAATCTACTTGTCGAACAAGGACGCCCCAGCTCTGCGCTTCGATCTTTCTTCCACCACCGGCCGTAACTTGCAACCCACTGGCGAGTGAAGTAGCTACTTGCTACTGTATCTCTTCTCGTTCTCATTCAGGACGAGACGACGGTATTTTTGTAACCTAGCCACGAAACAAGAACATTTGCTCCATCCCTCTTGCTCCGCTTCGATCTACAATCCATGTTGTATCATCTTTCTACAATCCGAATTTGTAACTAGATTAACTCTTGGTGTCGATTCTCTGTACTCTGAAACTCACCGCTGGCTGCGAATATCCTTGATTTTTGATGAATCTCGAGTCACCTTTGCGAATGCTTCTTCTGTTTTCGCTCCGCTTTCTGGTGTTGTGAAGACTCATCACCGTGGTCGCAAACATCGACCTCGGCGGATTAGTACCATCATTCACTGCTATCATCTACTGATGTCAAAATCTGTCTTCACCAACGCGGTCCACCTACCATTCACTTGAAACGGTTGTGACCTCCTTCCCTTGCTCTTTCACCAATCTCACACAATCATCTGTTACTATCATTAAATTTATTGGGCTTGCTTGAATTTTCCGGTTTACTGGGATTTCGGGTCTATCTCGACGTCCTGATTTGGTTCCAACAGAGGCACTGATAACAATAAGTTGGGTTTGAACGACGACACATTTGCAATTTGCTTATTCTGAAACTCTAGTTCTGATGACAATGAACCGGCGTTAATCACACAACGACGTTGTTGAGGCTCTGACTCTAGTGCTTATCTCTTTGACCCATGAGTGCTGATGTTGACTTGTTAATCTCTCTGTTTCTGATTTATCGGTTGAGCTAATTGACCCTTAATGATACTTTGCCGAGATATTCATGATTTGTAAGCCATTCTGGTTGTGTTGCCTTAAGTCATTCGAATTGTGGTTTAGTCCTGATAAACCTAAGGAATTTGATGGCCGCTCGCTGTAGTTACTTGTTTTGACCTCGGACAAACTCGTGGACCTGATTCATCGTTTTACTGCAAGTATATTGGTCGTGACTATTATTCTCCGGTCTTCGACTCTTTCCGGCCTTTGAGAACTGAAGCCCATGTTCCTATGTTACCAATCTGTCTAATGATACTTTGATTGCTGATGATTTACTCTTTAGTTTTGGATGTCTCAATGACCCTGATTTGGCAGATTTATCACCAGTCCGTTGGGACTTATTGGTCTAACATATGCCCTATTGATTACGCTTTGTTTTTGCGCTTGGCTGAGGTACTGTTGGATTGGGGGCTGCCCTGTTTGAGTTTGGAGTTGATCTCGGATTTCGCGTGTGACTGTACCAATGTCCTTTGGGCTGGTACCTCGGCTTGCTCACTACATTTGGTTTTCATGTTGGGCCGAGGTACAAATGCAAATTTATCTGACCTACGTGGCTGCTTGGAATGGGCTTGATGCTTCTATTGGGTTTGGAAATTCTACCTTTCGACCTTTACTATGATTAATACCTCTGGTAATCAATTGTCCCTTGCGCATTGATGTCGGTTTGGAAATTCTATCCTTGTTTTTAATTGCGATTCAGTTGGTTTGTATTAATGCTCCTGCGCTCAGATTTGGTTTGGAATTGGTTAGAGACTAGCATGTGATTGTCCTTCGCACTTAGATATGACATAGATTGAGGGATAGTTGCCCGATGCTATAATTGTTAGATAAACCACTCGTTGGTTGGATGGTCCTTATTAATTCTTCATCTTAGAGGGAAAGATATAACCCTTCTAGTATGATCCCACATGACTCACAACCTCATTTTCTTGATACTACACTTTGGTTTGGGTCATATCTAAGATTTTTAGTTAATCGAGTAGCAGCCCCAATGCCTGATTTATCTTACAATTTTAGCCTTCGTTGGCAGCTTGAAACTCTTTTCTATGTTTCTCGTTGGGGTGTGGGAGATTTTAGATTGCCCCCTTTCCTCCCATTGAAGCCGTTATGATCCCATTGCACACACCCCACCTCTTCCGTTCTTTAACTAATGCGCTCTGTCTCTATTGGATGTGTTCTTTGACATGTACATAATGCTTATGGAATGGAAAACTGCTCGGGGACTAAGGAGACGACCTTGGCTTGGACTACCAGGGCTCTCCCTTTGACGTGAAAAACGGTTGTGTTCTCTTCGTATCCCCTTCATCGCTCGAGTGAGGCGGCGTCGAGCGACCCCCCATAGCAGCTCTTTAATTAAGATTTTATTTATATTTGTATTAATTTGTAATTTGTTTATTGTTCTTACTTTTGGTTGTCTTTGGATTTATTTATGTTCGTAATTTAATTCATTCTCTGCATGTGAACAATTTTAGCATTGTCTCTAGCTGGTTTGTTATGTTATTCTAGTGCTTAGTTTACCCTACCTCTTCTACATATGGATGTGGCTTGGAAATTAACTTGAAATCTTGTAGGATTTTTGCTGGTGTTCATCACCAAAATTTTGTACATACGTTTACACTCATTTTGCTCTCCAATGTTTTGTACCTACGTGAGATATTTATTTTGCCGTTTTGTGATTTATGCCCCTTGCTTGTTGCTTATTAATGTCATAAGCCTTAGTTACTATGTCCTTAGGTCCAAGCCATTAGGATAGAGGGGTCCCCCTGGTCTGATAGACCATTGGCCTATCTCATGATGGTGACACCCCTAAACCCTAAAACAACACACACACCCAAACATATATATGTATATAGATAATATTCTCCTTTTGGTTTTAGACCAACGTTCTCATTCAAAATTTCTTTCCTACAAGCCCAAATAACAAATCAGGCCCAAATCACTCAACCTGGCCCACTTTTAGCTTGACCCAATTTAGCCCATTAAGCCCATTCGGCCCAAAAGTTCAAACAAGGCCCAAAGCCTAATCAGCCCATTAAGCCCATTCGGCCCAAAAGTTCAATTCACCCCATTAAGCCCATTCGGCCCAAAAGTCCAACCAAGGCCCAAATCCAATTTGGCCCATTAAGTCCACTCGGCCCATTAACCCACTCAGCCCACTTCGACTCATCTAATCCAACTTTGACCACCCAAATGTTGACCTTTGACCCAAACTTTGACCAATCTGAACTTTGACCAATCCAACATTGACCTTGACCAATCTGAAGGTTGACTTTGACTCAACTTGACCCAACCCGAACTTCAATCCAGTTCAAGCCTGAACCTCAATCCAATTCAAACTCGATCTCAATCCAAATCGAACTTCATCCAATTCAAACCCAATTCAAATCAACTTCATTCAATCCCAAATAATCCCAAATCATAAATCTCAAAACTCCTTGAAACTCCAAACTCCTCAGAACTCAAGCGTCTTGAATCTCTAAAGTCTCAGCAGCTCAACAGACTCAACCGTCTCAGTAGCTCACAGACTCGAGACTGTCTCAGCAGCTCAACGAACTCGAATATCTCCATAGACTCAGCAAACTCAAAAAAACCTCAAGAACCCTCACGCTTCTCACACCCGAACACCTTCAAACTTGTAACCCCTTTCAAGCCTTGATCATCCTACAGACCCGAGCGTCTCACAGACTCCGTCATCTCAAGATTTCTATGTCTCACAGACCCGAGTGTCTCACAGACTTTTGCACCTCAAACTTCAAATGAACCTGACAATTTGTCAAACCTCACCTCACAAACGACCACAAAAACCTCTTTGACCCCTCAAAGACCCAAAAGGTCAAAACCTCAATTCCTTCAAAACCACAAAACTCCCAAACCTCCAAAAGTTCTGAACTACATAAGGTCTGATCTCAGCAGGGAGTTGAGTACGTAGGCAACCCACACAGGGTGCGATTTTATCGAACAAAATGCCTTTTTTCACTCAGCCATCTCACCTCCAAACAACCCCGTATTGTCTCAGCACCCCGAGCGTCTCACAGACTTGGTTTTTCTAATGATTCGAATATCTCACATACTAGAGCATCTTGCAGACCGAGTGTCACACAGATCCGAGCGTCTCATAGATTTCGACATCTTAAGATTTCAAATGTCTAATAGACCCGAGCGTCTCACAGACTATAACATCCCACACATCAAACATCAAAATCCCAAAATCCTAAAGCGTGAACTACGTAAGGTCTGATCTCAATAGGGATTGAGTACGTAGGCAGCACATCCAGGGTGCACCCCATTCCAAACAAAAAACCTTTTCCCCTCTAAGGTGGCTCTCATATCTCTCAGAACACTCGAACCTTCTTTGGCTCCCACAAACTCCAAACCATCAGACTCCAAGTCTTGTCTATTCACTCAACCTCGGACTTTTTCCAAATCTTCATTTCTATACTCATTCAAATTCACCAATTCCTCTCTTGGCGCTAGCTTGGTAGAAAAGCTCGCCTCATCAGCTCCTCACACTACTTGCTTCCTATCCTAATCCTATCATTGTGGCCCATTGAAATGAATCTCTCTAAAAAGGTTTTGAAAGAAGGCAATCCCGACAATTGGAGACCGAGGTTTCCTCGGGCACCAATCCACTCGTGGTCGTTGCCACTTCTAAGTGGTGTAACCCAGTGCGAAACCCACAATAGAATCTCTGACATGACCAGATAAGTCCTATCCATAGGCAACAATTTCAGAGTCAACCAACGGTTCTTAGAACCCTCCTTCCCTTCCTTCCTAGTATCTTAGGTCAAACTAGGTGGCGACTCTAGTCAATTCCGCCTTATAGAGGCATAAGTCCGCGTGGAGCCCATCGAGAGCGGGTGTAGTTACACTAGCATTCCCCTTATGCTTTCTGGGAAAGACGGACGTTTAGTAGGTATTTGAGGGATGCCAGAATAACGGGTTTTCACCCTCCACGGAATGGCTTTTAGGATCTAGACTTCTTAGTTAGACCATATTTAGATTGACCCCCCTCATACCGAAAAAATCACCCTCCACAGAATGACGACTCTACTGGGGAAACTTGAGTAAGTTTTTCTCAAACTCAAGGCAGACTGAACTCCATTCAAAATTGCCGGGACTCCCCTTCTTTCAAAACCTTTATGAGATCCTTTTCAAAGCCTCTAGAATCATTCTACTCCACACTTAGAGTGTGTATCTGATGAGGACAGCTAGGACATATTAGATCCTCAACAAACATGACAACAATTGGGTTAATAACTAGCTCACGATTAGAAAGACACTTAGGATTGAATGAAGCTAACTTCCCTTTAGGTTAATAAACAACCAAATTGGAATTTCACTTTCAGACAAACATTTAGTAAATGGGTTGGTGCTAACTTCTCTACTTTACTTATATGTTGTATGATTGTGGGTGCATTGGTTGGGTAGCTTAGGACACGCATTCCTCTGTGTCACCCGCTATATTCACAAGTCACGGGATGCGATCGATCCACGATTGATTCCCATGAGTCGGGTCATTCATTTGAATGGTTATACCCACGGGAGGATGGTCATCGACCTACGCCTTGATACTCATGATCCAAAAATATCCTCCATTCTGAGTCGAAGCCAGCATATAGTGAACTCTGATCCTTCAGTGTCCAGCTGCCTGGTCCGGTGTCTAAGACGGGTTTATGGAAGTCACTCCCTTGTGGCCGTCTGTCTGACCACCCTTTTCCTTACCCTGAAGATTGCATGGGCTCAGTTCTCCATGATTCCTCTGCATCACGGGTGTCTTTAAAGCCCAATGTCACGCTACAAATTCATAGAGGATCCCGTATTTACGGATACCCATACATGACACAGCGTAGTCAGTGAGTAATTTGGACTTTAGACACACCTTATCGTGCAGACGATGGGAGACCCGACCCCATGCAGTACTTCCCCAAGTTTTCCAAAAGTGAGTATGTTGTGATAATCACCGGCCGTGGCTCGTGTGACTGTATCACTTCGGGTATCCTAACCTTTCGAACTTAAGCACTCCGGACTTTCTTGATGACGTGCCCCACAAGGCATAACAGAGATATCCGAGAGATGAACAGTGAAGGGACGACGGTTCCCCCGGTGGTATGGAAGCATTGATTGACCTGGAAGGTGATTATCCCAATCATTCACACTCAGCTCCACATAAAATCAGCCACGATTTTTTATTTGCACTTACATCTATGTGTGATCACGTTTCAAAAATTAGCAAAAATCAGAAAATGAATCATGTCAAACACCTAATGAAATACCTTCAAAGCCGTTATCTCGAATGATTTCAAAAAATTTGATTTCAAAATTATTATTTCCAAAGCAGTTTTAAAATCGGTTTCAATCAAAGTCTTCCAAAAAACAAACTTTGTCAAACAGATTTAAAAATCTACTACTTACAAATGATTTTCAATCAATATTTCTCACGTATGTTATATCAAAAAACTATTTTCAAAAACAGGTTTCAAAAACCTACTTTTTACAGATGAATTTCAAACAACTTTTTTCACGGATATTATCTCAAACTTGTTTTTGAAAACAGTTTTCAAGCTGATTTCCACAAATGTATTTCAAAATAAAATGATTTAGTCCCCATGTTGTGACCCGCTATTTTTGAAGTTCAACCCACCTTCAAGAGCAGCGGTCATTACCATGGAGCGTACTAGTCATTTCGTGTTTTCACAAAATTGGTGGATTTTCACAAAGATTTTATGCTCGATCATTCACCTTTTCTTTCTCAAAAAAACGCCCCTCATTTTCCTCGTCAAGCAGATGGAGCGCATGAAGATCGACAACAACAGTTCGAACCGAAAATCAGAGGAGCACCAACTCGAGTCAAGCAACATGAAGACCAGCAACGACCGTTCGAGTCTGAAGCTGCTGAGGGTCAAAAGATCACCAACAGTTTCTCTTGATCATAGTGTCACCTTGCTGCCCGAACCTGAAGATGAGCGACACCAATCAAGAGCCCGCACATGAACAAGCAGTTCAGTCAGAAGCTCGAAGATCAAGTAAAAGAGTTCAGAAGAAGTTTATCTCAAATTCCTCCTTTAATGACTTTTTAGAATTGATGTATAGGTTTTTCCCTATGATTCTTTTCTCTCTTGTCCATTTCTAAATAAACTGCATGTATAGGTCATTCCTTCTGAATTTTTTAGATCAATGTGTATAGGGTTCCCCACTCCCTACTTTATTTGCGAATGACCGAGCATCAAAATTCCTACCAGAGAATCCACCACTTCGAAAACATGTGCTTTCAAAAATATTTTTCTAAAACTTGATTTCTTTTAGCACATACGATTTGCTTCTTTCCATTTCCGATCAGTTCACATTCATTAATCATGCATGAATCACGCTCAGCTCAGAAAAATTGCATAATCACATGTTGCATTCCCAACACATCACACACAAGCATTCATCCCATTTTCAAAGCATGCTAACATTCACATTGTCATATTCTTTTTTTTTTGTTATAATGATTGTGTTTGCAGGTGATTAACCGCGTTTATCCATGAGTGAAAGCATGACCCTCGAAGTGATAGCAGGAAATACCAGAGATTCAAACCTTTTCCCATTCAGCTACCATGTACATAGAGACCAACAACAACAAAAAAGCAAATCCAAAAAAAAAACCGTACATCCGAAAATCCAAAAAAATTGTACATCCAAAAAAAATCATACCTCAAAAATCCCAAAAAATATAGTCACTGTCATATCGCGGACCACCATGCGGGAGTGGTCACTCCCTAAAATTCCAAAGCCCTAGGAGCTAATCATCATCCAAATACCATTTTGAAACAGCTTCTCTCACATCGTGCCCAACATTTAGACCATATTCAGGCTGACATTGACGGGATGAGCTTCATGGATCATTAACTGGAATCGACTCAAGCGAGACTAGGTGTAGTCTTACCGCTCATGCATTGCATAAAAAAAAAACATTCATCAAAGTTCAAAAGTCAACTGTTTCCATCATCATTTTCATAATCTCATGCATGCTATGAGTAGTGATAGTGTCAAAATGAGCATGTTTTATAGGTGTATTTCATGTTTTATATTAGCACTTTTCTTGCTCATTTCTCCACTTCGGTTAGTTTTCCTCTAGTTTATGTTTTATTGTTTATCTCACAAAATTATTGGTTTAAAATGAGGAAAACCAAGCCGGGAGTGAAGTAGTCAAAGAGACGAACGCGTAGACGCAAGCGGCTCAGAAAACGGAGTCCAAACGAAGAATCTAGAGCCGGTCAAAGTTGGAAGGAAAATAGGTCCGGTCAATGGTGCAACCGCCCCATAACAGGCGGACACCACCACACCAACCGCCAGGCGGACACCACATGCACTACCGCCACTTATGAGGCGGTCGTCTCCACCTGTACCGCCACTTATCAGGCGGTCCTCTCTGACCAACGGTCGTCTCCACCTGTACCGCCACTTATCAGGCGGTCTCTCTGATCCAACGCGAGGACGTCTCTACCACTACCGCCAGGCGGTATTAACAGGCGGACAAGATTAAAATCGCAATCCGGCTAGTTTCTTCTTCGCGCGCAGTCGTCGTCTTCAACTTGAATCGTCTTATCTATCTACTCCGACGCCTACCTTAAATCGCTGCAATCTGCCTCCTGTCCCCTGCAATTAATGCTTCAATCAATGAAGCAATCAATGAAGCAAATATCTACGTACCACTACTCTTCATTTCTTCTTCTATAAATACCCATTCCCTACAGCCTTGTACGAGTGCACGGAGAAAACCAGAAAATCACTCACACTCACCTCATTCATTCTCTTCCATAACACTCACGTACATCTTCCCACTCTAATTCTCAATTCACCCACTTCACTTATAATAACCTACGTACATGTTTCACTCTTCGACCTCTCCATTTCTCCATTCACTAATCACGTCTCCGTGCTGTTATTACGTCCAACCTCTGTCAGATTTATTACCAGTTAATATGTCTGGCTAAGGAGGATTTGCTCCGGGCAAGGTTTTTAATTATGGTTTGTTTAATTATGTAATCAATATTTCTACCGGTTTTAATAAATACAGTTTGTTACGCTTAAAGGATTTCTCTCACCATTTTAATAAATTACATGAATTTATTAAAATGCTTTCCTAAGTCTATTTTGATCAGACCAGGTGATAAATAGACAGGTTATTTAAGCCGTAAATCTGGAGAAAACTTATTATGATTTAATAAGTTAGTATTTACAGATGCAATTATAATTCCTCGAATTTAACGTCCGTTTACATAGTAGTGCTCGAACCTTGATTAGACCGAGCATTTTCTGGTAAACGAGTTCTTAAGGGTCTATGACTTAGTCCTTAGGATAATAAAAGGAATTTTGCCAAACTAATTTATTAAACCGGAAGAGATAGCATAATTAATCAGATTATATAAAACCTGAACCCGGAGTTCCATTTAATTCATCTGCTCTCAGCAATTTAATCTGCTCTTTTAATTCTCTAAAAACAAGTCAATTAACTTCCCCCCTTTTGTGACAAGCTTAGGAACTACTTTAGCTCGCTATAAGTCCCACGGTTTGACCCCGGCCGCTTCTGTCTTCTACACTACTACGACCGGGTTTTAATTTGCAGCCCGACGGATATTTTGAGTATTAATTTCTTTCTTTTAATAACTACACCTCTTCTAATCACTCACGATAAATCCATTCTGCAAAATGGCGCCGTTGCCGGGGACTTGATTTAATCTAGTCCCTAAGCCCCGGTTAATTCACCTGTTTAATTACATATCTGTTAATCTACTAAAATAATTAAATAAAAAAAACTGTTAATCCAATTTCGGACATATAACCTCGGACATCTGATTTGGACATCGGACTTCGGACTTCTGATCTGACTTGGACATCTAATTTTGGACATCGGACTTCTGACATTTGTTAATATTATTGTTATTTATTTCTGTCATTTCGTTCCATTGTCATTTCGTTCCCTTGTCATTTCGTTCCATTGTCTCTAACTACTAACTTTAAATTTCTGTCATTTCGTTCCATTGTCATTTCGTTCCCTTGTATACTAACTACTAACTTTAAATTTCTGTCTACTAATTCCTAACATTTTTATTATTCTAACGTATAACCAGTTCTTTTCTCTGTTTTGAGTGGTGTATGCCTTTCACCAGGTCACAGAGCCTCCCAGAGAATATTAATCACACGGTTGGTTACATCCCAGAAATCGAGAGAACCTTTCTGCGCAATCTCAGGCAGAGACGAACTCAACAGAACATTACCAACACAGTGATAGATTCTGACCCGGAAGCTAACATGGCAGCTACACCAGCAACGGTTCGAAATATCAACAGGCCGTCTAACCAAGGACAACAGCCTGCTATCGTCCTTCCTCACCTCAGCCCATCCGAATACGAGAGTGGCAAAAGCTGAAGCCATATCATCAGATTCGATGTGTGAAGGAGTTGGGCATGTTTGATGGCACCAGTCCAGACGAAGCCCTGTTACATGTTACAAAATTCTTACAACATGCCAATAGCCTTACTGCAACCGACGCAGTACTTCAATATGCAAGATTGTCATTATTCCCACACAGCC